>CM076581.1:1369458858-1369711090 GCA_034641835.2 Pinus albicaulis
TCTTGCCACTTTTTTGTAGAGGGGATCTTCATAGTCTTCAATTTTCTGTAACTTTCATCTGCCTCTGTGTACTTGGAAAAGTTAGGCTTGATAGTGAACATATGCTTGATCTCATTATCTAAAAAGAATAGATTTTCAAAATACTGAAGAAGTATTTTGCCTGTTAGTGATCCTTGAGGAAGTGGTTGTCTGGCTTGATCTTTTGCATGATTTCTGATTTTTAGATCATAATATTTCTGAGGCATTAACTTGTCATTAAATGCGTGAATATCAGGCAAACCTGCTTCTGACAATGTTTTGTATTTGGCTAAAAATCTTGAGATGGATACATTCATGTCTTTACACCGGTCCTCTAGATTACTCATTATGTTTCTTTTGTTCGGGACCTTTTTGATTTGAAGAATGGTTTCTGTTCTATCAACAATTTTCAATTCTTCCAACTCTTCCCTGGTTTTACTGTTTAAAAAAGCTATGAGTTGGATTGCTTGGGCTGGTTTTTTGTCAATTTCCCTCTTAGTCTTGTCAATATCTGCACTAGCAACTTGAAGTAACTCCCTCTGTTCATAAATTATCTGAATTGAAGGCCATTGAGAATGAATGCCTTCAATAATTTTGGTCCATAAATGATTTTTTATATAGGCCACTTGATCTGTAAGATTTACTTGTGCTTGCAGAATCTTTACCTATTCTTGTAGTCGATCGGCCCTTTGCTCATGTCCTTTAGAAGTAATCAAGGCATCATTTTTGGAATTTTCTAAATTTTTAATAATGCCTTTCAAACTAAGAATCTCTTTATCTTTAATAGATATGTCCTCCATGGCTTTGATCACGGCTGCTTGGTCTTGTAGTGTGCTCCTCTGTGAGGATGAAGAAGAAGAGGCAGAGATTTCCTGAGAAGTAATTGGCACTGCAGTTGCCAGTACTCCTTTCGGTGCCAAGTGTTCTACCAAAGTAGATGGTATAGCAGTGTTTACAGTGGGGATCACTGTAGGAATGACCATTGGTTGTGCTTTTCTTAGTTCTTCATTCTCTTTCATTAGAGCTTCTATTTGACTTTCCATTGTTTTTATCTGACCTGTCATTTGATGTACAAGCTGCTTTAAATCATCATTCTCTGTTTTTTGTTGTAGAATTTCTTTTGCTTGAGAGTTTTCACTTTGAGGCAACTTCAACTGTTTTCTAAGAGCAACTATATCCTCATTTTTCTGTTTAATTAAGACTTTTTCCCCTTCAATGTTGGCTGGGTCACCCCCTGCTTCAATCACTATATCTTCTAGTGATTTTATTATTAAATTATTAGCATACAGTGAGGCTTTGTCCAACTTCATTTGATTTTGGAGGTTGAGCACTGTTTTCTCAAGCCTAATTGATTTCATAGTTTTACTGACAATTTTGGAATATAGCATTTCAGTATTTCTCCTATGAAATTCAATTTGATCTAATTCATGAATGGCATCTGCATCCACTTCAAAATTTGTTTTGGAATAATCTGCCACTGATTTTGGCTCAGCCACTGTAGGCTTCAAGAATGACATTACCAATTTATTGGATGAATAATCAAATGCTGAAAGAAGCCTGTCTTTGTTTCCAGGATTTTCCTTAAGAAATCTAGAATAAGCTTGATTCTTGATCTCTTCATTCTTCTCTTTAATCTGTCTGAATCTGATCTGAATCTCTGACTCTGTATTGTCAGTTTCCTGAGAAGAAGGAAGCAAATCGACAGTAGCCTAGTTTTCCTTCATGACTGTATCTTTTTGTTGTGTTCCAATTTTTACATTTTGAAGCTCTTTTAATGTTTCAGTGACTATTCTTGTTGCTTCATCATCTATTTCAATATTTACAGCCTTATCCTTTTCTTCTTCTGTTAACTTTATTCTTTTACTCTAAGGAATTATGAATTTTTTGTCCTCAATAGTCTCAGCTATGAAACTATCTCCTTCTCTGTCTCTTTTATATACATAATTAGTATCTTTGCTTGTAGAAGCCACCCGTGTCTGTTCAATTTGTTTGCCTTTGCCACTGTCTACCTGTATTACCTGTACTGCCTGTGAATCATCATCAGATAGGGTGTTTGGCTCCCATTCAATTTTATTTACATATCTTTCAATATGGGGCTTAGGATCATGCAAGTAAATAGGCAACTTACATTTTACCCTTATTGTACTCAAAATACCTTGTGGGTCATAATTCCATGTAAAAATACATGGGAACTTATACTCTTTAAGTTTGACATTTATCTCATTGACAACTTCTCTGTTATTCACAATGAATGGCCCAATTTGATTTTTCAGCTTAAATTGGGTCTTTTTCCTGGAAGCTATAAAGTTGATTTCATCTACATTCAATAGTTGTCTCAGATATTCTAAAGCAAATATTCTTGTAGTAACAAATCTGGGTAACTTATATGGGGCCAGAAATGAGCCATACACTTTGATTTCTGTATGTTTTTTATATAAATAGCAATCTCTAGTTTTGTAGCTCTCTGATAACTGCAGAATTCTTCTTGTCTCATCATTGATCCTAGGGATCTCCTCTTTTTCCAAGAGATACATAGCAGGGGCTATAAATGAGTCATTGAAATATGTAAAACTATACTCTTTGTTCCATTTCCTTAGAATAGATGACCAAAATACTACTGATAGAACTTTTCCTTCTGCATCCACTTTTTGACATTCAATTGGAAACTTATCTGTTTGATAATATAGGAAGAGGTGGAGTAGATAAGAGGAGTATCTGAAAACTCCTTCTTCTGATAATCTGGATAACTGATAATGCATACTTTCAGCAATAAATCTAGCAAAATTGAACTGAATGGATGGTGATTGACTAGGGCTTAGAGTTGATAGAAAACCTAAGATAGCCACATCAGTGAATTCATCACTGGTGTATCCTAGTATGAAGGAGAGCATTGAGACAATCTGTCTAGTTTCATCTGGGAAATCAACAGTGTCGAAAGGAGGATTTAACTTAGGAATATCAACTTGATTTGGACAAAAATTTTGGTATATTTTGAATCTAGTATTGAAATCCAAGTCAAGATATAGTTGGGTTAAATCTTCTATTGATAGGGAAGCAGAATTGGGGTCATGATTCATTTGTAGCATGGAATTTATCGACTCTTCAGTGATGTAAAACAAGATCTCTTTTTCTTTGTTTACAATACATCTTTGTTTTGGCATATAATAGGCTTGGCATAATCTGATAAAGTCAGGAACAGAATGAGTGAGAGGGACAATATATCTAGGCAGATTGGATTCCCAAATTGGAATATCTTTGTCACCCTTTTCCACTGATTTGCCATAGCACCAATTATAGACATCAAGCAGGTTAAATTCTACATTAGGGTCTAGTATTCTATAGTCTAGATCAACTAAAGGGTTGTTCTCTAGAGAAATGACTGGAGGCTGGACTGGTCTGACCACTTCTGTAGAATCAGCCGTGAGTACAGGAGTTGGTTTGTCGATTTTGAAGGACATAGGCTGAGGAATCTTTGCAGAAGACTTATTTTGAGATTTTGGGCCTCCATTCTTGGGGGTTACCTGTTTCTTGGTCATTTTTAATAATGAACGAAGCAAGCTTAAATGGTTTTCTAAGTTCCTTTACGAGAAACAGGGGTTTCTTGGCGAATTTCTACTGAAAATGGGGTTTCTGAGCAGGGTTTTTAGGAAATGCAAGGAATTTAAAGCTCAGGACGTGTATTTAAAATCAATTTCAACAGCAAAACGGACCAGGGTATGGAAAAAACTGCGAGAAAGGGCAATTAGGGATTCCAGGGAAATTTTGACAGAGTTTTCCCTGAAAAATGGACACTTTTTTGCAGTAACTTTGGTAATTATTTGAAATCGATAGGAATTTTGAAATCTCAGAGGGCAACTTCGAATAAAAGTACCTGGAGAACCAGCGGAATTCGGTTGAAGACGTTACAGAGGTGCTCAGTCTTCAATTTTTTGAAAATGGCTCCGCAGAGGACAATGTAGTACTTTGTAATGGAAATTCGGGGCAATGGGAATCGAAAAATGGTACTAGTAGGTTGAAAATGGCTCTGCAAAGTTTCTCAGGGTTCAAACGGCGTGATTTTGAGGAAAAACAGTTCTGCAATGTTTTTACAGGTTTAAAGCGAAAAGGTGAAAATTTGAATGAAAAATATAATTTTAATGTATTAAACGATGGTATAACCATAGTTAAATGACACTAAACTCGGGTTAAACGGGTGAGGTTTAGGGAATGCATCCAGTGGTATTCTCGCGGGTAAATGGTGGTAAGCGGAAATTAGCTTTTTGAACACGATACAAGATGGTGGCGACATGTAAGCGCGGGGTGGTTTGGAAAAACCACCCATTTCGCACGGCTTTGCCAAAACATCAAACGATTACTTTATGAGCGAAAAAATGTATTAGCGCCGTCGGATCTGGATTCAACGAGCGAACTACCACGATCAAAAGGAAAGGTGCAGGGAAAAGGTAAGTTATCGGGTTCACTTTGGGCCATTGATCTTGGGAGATGAAGGATAGATCGGACGGTCGGAATTTTACGCGATGGGGAGAGATAAATGTATTAAAAACTTTCGTGCAAGTGTATTACCGTAGGATCAAATGGATTCTAGGGATCGGACAGTTAAAAATGAATTCGACGGGAGAAGGTTTGGTTTAGTCATATATACAGAAATGACTTATTCTTATTGGAAAATCAAGTGTTCGGAAGGATTACCAAGGCTTCGAACTGTGGTTAGGGTCTGGGATTTAGGCATAATGTATGCGGGGAAAAGGTAAGGTTAAGGTTCTAACCTTAGGTTAAGGGACTTGGGGCGGAAAATATACAAGGGAAAGGGTCATTTTTATTGAAGTTTAGTTTAGATGAAACTTCGGGTGATTTTTTATTTAAAACATATATAACATATGTTTTAAAATTTTTCTTCATATATTTTATTTATATGGTAAATCAAATCAAGAAAACTTAATTACCATAGGGGCGGGATTAAATATACGGATAAACTTTTAGCCAAAGGGGTTATAAGGGGGGTTTTATTTAAGCATGTGGGAATAAAATACTTTGGCTTAAGTTATAATAAGTGGGTTTTTGGGATTTATTTATAAAAGGAGTTATATAATAGGAAAAGGTCAATTGTAGGGAGTTAATACATAAGTTAGAGTTAATATGACAATGGGACAATGTATATTCAAAAACACATAAATATAACTAAGAAAGTGAAGATTAAAAAGCAAATTTGCATTATAATAACTTCATCACTTAGACTTAGGATAAAATGTGATTTTGAGGGCTTTATGCTTTGAAATGATGTAGGAAGTTAATCAAATGAGGATTAGAGTATCTTTAAGTAAAAATGAAGTTTTACTTAGGATTTTTCGGGGGAAATGAGTGCATGAATGGTAAATGATGTGATTTAGGGATTAATATAGACATTTCACACTTTCAACTGATTAGTCATAAAGCCTTGGGTCTAGTCCCGACAAAAGTCAAGGAAATGCCTTGAGCCTTTCTGACTGATAGTCTAGAATGTTTCATGACTATGGGAAGGGGAAGTTAGTTATTTTGCAGCCCATGATGAATGATATTTACATTGAGACTTTTCACCTTCTTCTACCTACCCATCTTACCATGCTAACATTTTTTTCTTCCTTTGTAGTAGGTGCATTTAAGCTAGCAACCTTCACAACATTTATTCTTTTTGAAAGCAAGTAAAACTATCTAATTCTACACTTATTTCATCCATGAATCCAGATTAAACTGTTGGATTCACTTTATTTCTCTACCTAACTACTGAATTGTTAGGATTAAACTATCTAACAACTCATTATTCTCTATCTATAACAAAGGAAATTGAAACAATGACAAGTTAAGATTGAATTGTTTAACTCATCATGGACTAATGGCATTTATTGACACTCTGCCATAGTCAAAAAGTAAAAATTAGTGGCATTTATGCTTGCTCACTTTCATGTTTTATTCATTTTTTCTTTGGGGTATCTTATTTTTTCTAAGTCCTTTGATTGTTCTTTTAGGACTTTTTTACCCTCTTTTTTTTTTTTTTACAAAATATGTGAATACAACTTGTAGAAGGCAAAGTATGTACAAATTTACAAAATTACCAATAGTCAAGTCAAAATTATGACTCCTATATTATAGGTTGCTAACAAGGCCTATGCCATGCCTTCTCGCATGCGAAACTTCTTCACTTGATGGTTCTAAACCATACTATAAGTCCCCACGTTCTATGGTCTAATCCCCATCATACCTATCAACATTCAATCGCTCTTTACACACCCCGAATATAATGACTAGCCTACTCTCATTAATATATACCCCAATAAATACAAGCCACTTAGGAATTAAACCCCAAAACCTTGGGCTCACTCATTTTACATATTCGAATTGATATTCGAATGTATCAACTGCTCGACCCTCTCATATTTCAACCATGATGTTTAATGTATGTCGACCTTGTCAATTCGAACTCCGTCACTTGGTTTCAACCAAACACACGACCATTCACATAATTATACAGTCCTCCTTATTATAATCTCTGCCAATCGTCAAAGATCGTAACAAATCTCGACTTTGGTCTATAACTCAATGGTCATACATAAACCATTCTTGGCTCCACAGTAATTTACCTCTCAATCCGACGGTCGATGGAGCATCGCGCCAGTTTGGAGGATCCAACGGACACAACGAAATCTCGCGTAACGAACACGCCTAAGGGTTAATCTGCAATGAGAACAGTTTTATAATTCCGCCCTCGGCCACGTGTCTCATGGAGACATATGTCGCGTCCTTTTCACCAATTCTGCTTACCACCTTCAAACTTGCGCGATATCGCCAATTTTCCAAGCGGTGGTTTTACTGTGCACTTTGGTCACGGTTCTGCCTCTTATCTTCCAGGTTCCATCAAGATTTCTTTTATTGTACTTTGCCTCCACTCCTTTGACTCACATCTTCCTGTACTAGTTTTTTTTTCTTCAATTAAGGACTCGCACTCCATGAGGTTCCTTCACACGCTGGTTCTATGTACGTGGTAGCACCGATCGAACCTTGAATCGAAGGCTCGAGCACAATTCTCTATTACACTATGGGGAGATCCATAATTTGGACCTGTGGACCCTCTCTACCATGGCATTTCCCATTGTATTACATGAGTCTCGACCACAACATTGCCATATCACTGTCCAATGCCACACCGTCCACTGTCATGGCTCTTAACACGGGTTATCACACAACTTTATTCGTCCGACAATTCTTACACCAAGTTAAACTAATATCCAATGGGTTCGGGAAAGGCTAGAACCTCTCGCACAGAGGCTAGTAATTCATGAAAGGACTCGGTTCCTATTTCAACATACAGGACCCCATTAAACCACAATTATCGAGTATGTATTCCAGACTACTATACAGTTGATTATCGGGACACAGAAACCATTCACGCCATAATTAACTCGACAAATGCAAAATACCATTTAAATAATTCTACATTTATGTAGTGAAGTACTTACAACTTTGGCTCGACCAGATCTTCGAATTGCTTGGCCCTTCTCCTCTGCTCTGTCTCTACGACAGTCCTATGTAGCCTATGCGGTTCTCTATACAGGTCTGCCTTATTATGCCTATAAGGCTTATTTTTATACAAAACCTGAATCGACTCAACTCCTCTAATGCTCAAAACTCTTCATATCTCTAACTCTGAGACTAACCCTCTGACAAACAGAGACAAACTCCTAAAATTAGCTTAACTTCTAAAACTGACTATCTCTTCAGGTGCCCATTAATCATTCGGGCAGTTACATTTTCTTCTCTAATTAACTAAAAATAACTCAACTATGAATAAATACATGGGGAAATAAAACATGAGACCCCCCTTTACATTTATTTATGGACAAAGGTTGTTTTGAGCCTAATGCCCCTGCATCAAAAATTTCCATACAACTAATTTGTTTTAGGATACATGTGGCATTCTAGGGGTAAATTCCATATGATGTGTATATAAATCTATTAGGTGTTGGTAATTTGTGAGTATCTAAGAAATGATAAGGAATATCCATGCATCATGATCTTGTAATGTCATTATAAATTGTGTCTATAATTTCCATAAAATGTATAAATGATTTGTTTAAAAAAAATCAACACAATCAACCCTAAAAAATGCTCATGAGGTGGAATGCCATTGGCGAAACCAAAATGATGGTCACATGTCCCATTTCTATGGTAATGGTGATCATATATATGTTGTAGTGACACTTGATGAGTAATTAAATAAATCTAAGAGTGTGACTCATTGTGCCATATTTTTTTAAAGCATGATTTGTTTTCCTAGTTTTTACTAATTTGTTAACATATTTTATTCATTTGGAAAGCTAATTAATGATGCTTTAAGTAATTAGGACCTATTGAGAGATCATCTTCAGATCTTCACTGAAATATATTTGGTAATTTTAGTCACTATATGGACCGCACATGCATGCTACTTAAGAAAAATTGAAATATAAACTATAATACACATCTTATATCTGCCATAACAATTGTCATACAACTTATTTACTTCTAGATACATATGAAATACTTCAGGTAAATGACATATTATGTGTATACCAATATATTAGGTGTTGGTAAGTTGTGAGGATCTAAGAAATGATAGGGTATCCACACATTAGTAGTGCCCTAGTGAATTTTTGCATAATTTTCTATTTGTTGCAATTTTGTTGCCTGGATTTGTTATAGATTTCAAATAATATATACAATTATCTACCAATTGTTCTTTATAAAGAAGAAGTACAATAAGTAGTCACCTAAAAGTGAGCCATGTGAAAATATTGGTAACATGAGTAACCTGGTAAGTTGTAAATGAAAAGTGAATAACCTCCACTCACCAACAGGTGGCAAGCAGGGTTGGAATTTGGATTTCTCTTTACCCGTCACACAATTTTTTTTGATGTTTTGGTCATTATTTTTCTAGTCAATAAACGTTATGTTTAAAATTTTGCACTTCATTAATGACGTTCTCGTAATAAATTAACCCTTCACCAATAAAAGTTTGATTAAAAAAATTGAACGCTCTTCCATTTTCTTTGGATTTTGGAGTGTGATATATCTGTGTCATAGACTTTTAATACCTAAAGTTTCAAGAGAAATAACTGATTCTTGTCAAACTAATATTTCCTCAATATATGCTATGATCTACTAAAAATTACTTCAAAAAGAAAGTAACCTTCCAATATAAAGAAAAAAACATGAACGAGCTTTCCCTAAATTGCAATAAATTTATGTTTATTATTAATATTGCATAATTTGTCTTATAAAAATTGCATAATCAGACTAAGAACAGATCCTCAGTGCGTTTTTTATTGTTGTTGTGATTAAAATAACGAGCCAAAGAACGCTAAGGCACTCAGAGAAATCAATCTATGTATTATTTCTCACAAAATCCTGTTAAGTAGTGGAGACTAAGCGCTAGATATTTTTTTTGTCCTCAATCTCTCTATTAATTATGTCTATGTAGTTATAAGAATAACAAGCCAAAGAAATCTCAGGCTTCCAGAGAAATTAGTTTCTGTGTGCAGAAATTAACGATTACTGTTGACTAAATGTTATACCATTTGAAATTGCTGAGCGAAATTAATTAGGCCATGATGTACCATTTGTCAGTATCTATTTTCTCATGTATGAAAGTTGATGTACCATTAAAATTTTAATAATTCTATTGAAGGTTTAATAACTATAATAACTATATATAACTATATATATATATATATTTTAAATTTAATGATTAATAATAATTAAATTAAAATTCTTAAAAGACAAAATAAAAGCCTAATAATCACGAACTATTATGATAATTTAAAAATATAGAACTTAGGCTTAACATAGTTACAAAGATACCAAGAAAAGAAGAGTGCATGTGCATGATAACCTCTTTCTTGACAACCTATGAATGCCATTCTCAATGAAGACTCAAGACTCAACTGAATTGGATTGTGTATCAAAACAGTAGGAATGAATCAAAGTTCAATGAATGAATAACTTGATCGAGAAAATTTATAGGGAAAGGTAACTTGACTATCAATCTACTAAACCTCACTTCCATGATTAAAAAAATAGCCCCACCTTCTTAGTGGTCCCATCATGGTCCACCTATTAAAAAACAACCAACAAATATTATTTTTTGTATATTTTTGCATGGCCATTGGACAATGATTTACTACGGTTTTCCTACTAAATTCCAATGGATGATTATTCAAAAATATTGAGAATTAGTTTAGTCTCAAGGCATAGCCAAGAGTCTTACTAGATAATTATAGATTACCTCTCCATTGGATGATTGTACATTTTTCATCTACTTTTTCACGTGAGTTTTAGTTGATGCTAGATCTTTGCCTTCTATTTCTTTAGTGAAGCTAAGAGTTAACTTTGATCTTACATTAATAACTATGCTTGCATGAATATCCATGCTTTTATACTTCCCCATTGTGGTCAATGTTGATGTATGGCCTTGGCCCATTGATCTTACAATTAACTCACTATTCATATTCAATTTTCTCCAGTTTAGCCCAATAAAATAAGGAAAACAGAAAATGAAGTCTTGATTTTTCTTTCTAGTGCTCCTACATAATACAAATACTCTTAAAAACCAATTAATATATAAATTGTCATCATTCATGCTAAAATCAGTTTCAATTCTTTTAATGAATCTGCTTATAATTAATAGATTACATTGCTCACAGAATAAGAGATAATTTAGAACTATGATTTCACAATAATAAATTACCCTAGCAGTTCAAACTTCGAACATACCTTATGAAATTAAAATATGGCAAGTTAATGAGCCAATCTAGTTTCCTCGGAGCCAATCTTGAGCTCGACCTAAGTCTGAATGCCTTGAGAGTGCGAGTGTAAGGAACTAGACGCCTAAAGCTTTTATTTTGTGCTTGTGTAATTCACTGTTTGACCATCAAGCCAAGCCACCAGCTATATTAACACTACTTCATGTTGGGGTAGATTGGCATTCTAATTTTTTAGTGCTATAGCCGTACTTTTTCACTGCTTCACTAATCACAACCTTGGAAGTTTGCAGGGCAACGAGCTTTATTATTTCTTTGGTGTTTTATGTAAAAGAAAGGATTTGTGAACTTTCTGTAATAGGAAGGGGAAAAATAAATTGATTCTAATTTTAAAATATCAATAATGATAAGTGGTAATTCCTTTATTAAATTTTTAATTTTGAGTGAGCCAAAAAAGTAACTTTCCTTACTTTTTGAGTACAACCTTGCAATTGCGAAGAGGACTAGTGTTGAAAAATTATTGGTAAGTGGAAATTAAAGGGCGTAAGAATGTTTTTGAAAAAATTTCAAACGTCAAAATTAAGTCTTCTATCCTTCCTAGCACCTCATGGAAAATGGGAATCCACAAATTCTAGTCGTCAAATATGTGCAAAATGCCTTATGACGGGCAAAATGGAGGACTGGTCCTATGCTGCTACATGAGTTAGGGTTTCATGTGGCAACATGGAACCTTGTATAGTTTTTCAAGGATAGGAAAGGAGAATATTGTTAGTTAATCATCACATGAAACTTCATCACCATTTGAAAATTGTGTCCTAATTTGAAACAATAAGACTACCCAACTATTTCATTATTTAATTTTGATTGTGTAATGCAAAAAAATATCCTAGATAACTTAAATAATGTAAGCACTTTTGCAAAAATTTAGTGGAGAGAACCTTCAATTACATTTATTTTGAAGTTCCACTTCCATTTTAAGCCATTTTAATTAGTCTTTCATGGCTATTCTAGTAAAAATTTCAACCTCTTGTAGAAATTTGTTTGTCACTTGTATTAGAAATGCAAAAATCAAATGTAAATAAAAATGATTTGAAATGCTAAAATTCAAATGCGCGCTACATAAAAATGATTTTTTAAAAAACTACATTAACCTCTGATATCACGCGCGCATTCACCCTCAGCATTCGCCCTCAGCTCTTGCAGAACAGCATTCGCCCTCAGTTCTTGCAAAATGGTAAGTTCTTACTGCAGGCCCTTCCTCCTATAGTAGGGTTGACCCTATTTGGGTTTTTTGGAGCCTCTGAGAATACAAAGGTTGTGATTGATTACGGGGCACTGCCTATATTTGTGGAACTTCTTACCTCTGGGAATGATAATGTTCGAGAACATGTAGCACGTTTATTTTAGAGGCATAAAATTATTCTTCCCAACTATCTTTATATGTCTGTAATTTTGGAATTTGATTTAAAAAATTAGTACCCAACTTTGAGTTCAACTGGTGTTCGTGTAAGGCTGTTTGGGCTTTAGGAAATATTGCTGGAGACTCTGCAACATTTAGGGATCTTGCCCTCAGTCATGGAGCTCTGAGGCAGGTGCCTGCCCAGTTGAATGATACTGCCAGAATTTCAATGATAAGAAATGCTACATGGGCTCTATCAAATTTTTGTCATGGTAAACCCCAACCACTATTCGAACAGGTAAGCAGAATACATTTTCTACCTCTTCTTCTTAGTTCGCAGATAGTGTGGATTTTTTTTTATAGATCTTGGTGCTTGGTAGATTTGGACATAATATGGACCTAGGCGCTTGCTCATTACAATGACTCTGTCATCGGGTTTTAGAAAATGCTCAGAAATTTGGGTTTCACAAGGGGATTACCCTTGCTTGCAATTATCGATTATCAATCACATTCAAAAAAATTCTTTCGTAGCATTGCTGAGCTCTTTGTAGGTGAATTTCCGAGGCAATTTCACAATATCTGAACTAAATTTGTCTATCCTTTTCAATACTCTACGCTTGTAACAGAACCAGACAAACAATCTAGTGGCCAATGCAACAACAACAACACCTCCTATTGCAATGCCTGCAATTCACCCTCTCTACACGCATGAATGACTATGGCACCCTCTTTTGTGAACAGGTACTGGAGCTGAAGGTACTGGTTTCCATTAGGATCGTGGAATTCAACATCCAAAATAGTATCAAATTCCACTGCAATAGTATTCCCCGGCGAGGGCAACAGTTCATTGAGACCTATTAGACTCATCACCCCCAAATAGCCTCCAGGGCTACCCAGAGTGTGATCATCTGGAGCAATAACAAATGCTAATCCATCCCCAATTGAAACAAGAACAGGACCCACATTGGTTACAGAAAATGAGAAACACGTTTTGAAAGAAGAAGAAACTTTTGTATTAGGGTCCAGAAATCTAACTGGTCTATTGTACAATGCCCTACCTGCACTTCAAATTGGTACTCCCAACTCCATGCTAAGGCTCACTGTGCCATTCTTCAGATGAGCATCTTAACCTAAAGTTTGATTCCAAAAAACCCAAGTCCCCTATTCTATGCCCAAGACCTCTGTTACAACGAGTAGAGTTCTGAGCGAAATACTTCACAATAGGAAGCAAAAGAAACATCGCAAAATTGCTCCGCTTTAGATTGATAATTTTCTGTGCGAAAATTCAACTGCGGACAGTAAAAACATAATATCAAACACAACCAATCCACAATGGAATTTGAACATGAGGATTTATAACCACGGAAAACCCTCTCCAGGTTAAAAGAATTCCAGAATGGCTTTAAGATTCTACTAATGAGCGCTTACAACACCATAGAAATTACTGTCACAATGAAATCTGCTGGAAGCAAAGCCCTTGTACAGTTTCTACATTTCCATAGTGGAAGCAAGAATCTTGCTATCTCTCATGATCTGGTTCTGTGGTCAAATCCTTTGCTATGGTTGTCTTGTTCTGCTAAACGTGGATTTGTCTTAGCTTTGGCTCTGGTTCTCATTTAGGATCGTGGCTATCTGATCTTGCTGTGGCTTTGACTATACAAACTTGTTCAATAGGAAAATGTTGACTTTGCTATATATAGGAGCTTCAATGGGTGCTCTCAAACACTTTTTTGGGCAGCTTTGTTTTGTCTCTGATTCAAGGCAGAACTATGTTGGCCTTGGTTTTTTAGTCCTTGGAACTTAGTTCTCTCTTATTTTCCATCCTATCCCCAGTTTGCTACCGAGAAAGACATAACTTCACGATATCAAAATTGACTATTTTTGGCCATTTATCTTTAGTAATGGTACAACTTTAATTTGGTGCATTCGTACAGTATCTGAAGAGCACTCTCAAGCTGTTATTCAGTATTTTAGCATAACTACTACATTTAACTGCCATGCTATAATATTTATATCAACCATAAGCATTCTTAAGGTAGTTCCACGTTTGTGAAGCAGAAGGAATGCTTCTGACAGCTTCTTATCATAGTGGTACAATTCTGTTCGTAGTTTATCTTTTATAAACCTCCAATTTTCCAAACGTAGTAGAGACTACAGTTTGCATCTCAAATTTTGGACAAATATGTTTAGTATTCTACAGAAAATGCATTAAGAATAAAAAAATCCCACAATTTGTAAAAAGCCCACAATTTTGTAAAAAGCTCACAATTTTGTAAAAAGTCCACAATTTGTAAAAAGCCCACAATTTTGTAAAAAGCCCACATTTTGTTAAAAATATAAACAATTTGTAAAAAGCCCACAATTTTGTAAAAAGCCCACAATTTGTAAAAAGCCCACAATTTGTAAAAAGCCCACAATTTTGTAAAAAGCCCACATTTTGTAAAAAGCTCACAATTTGTAAAATGCCCACTTTTATTTTCTTTTTGCTTATATATTGAGCTCCCATTGAGTTCAACAAGTCTTGGGTTTTCTACACCATTGAGAGAGATTTATTATTTTCTTTATAGGATAATTTTCATCAATGGAAGAAAACATTGGAGGTGGAAAAAAAATTCAAAAGGGTGAAAGGGGTGATGGTAGAGTTTATTTCCCTTGTAAAAAATGTTGTATGAGAAATAATGTTAGAGTTTTAATAGCAACAACAACAATGCATTGTAGGAAATATGGGCACATTGATGGTGGATCGAATGACTATCGTCCTGTGGTAATTAATTATCTATCTTCATTTTGATTATATTGTAAAATTTTATATTATTTTAATATTTTTTATATGTGCACTAATGTTTAATTATTAATGTTTGTAATTTTCATAAAGGCACAGTTGCCCCCCAACTTTTTGCAGATGATCAACCAGCTTCCACAGCTAAATAGTAGTAGATTAGATGATGTTGCACCAGTACAAGAGAATATTGCAACAAATATTAGTATTGGAAATGATGTTGTACAAGGCGAAGAACATGAAGCGAATGATGAAGGTAATTTTAATGATCCCATGGAGGTAGATCATGATGACAATAATGAGACAATTCACATTAATGATGGGACAAATCAAATGCTCCAAGACTTGTATGGTGAGTCAGATGATGATAGTGGAGATAGCAGTGACGGTATTTATGATGTACCTCTGATTGAAAGGTCAAGTGAACGACTTTTTGAACACTCAAATGCAACTCTTCTCTCTGCTACATTGTTGTTGGTGAACTTAAAGGTTATGAATAATTTGTCGAACAGATGTATGACACAACTCCTAAGGTATACAATATGTATATATGATCACATATATGTAAATGTTGATTATTTTCCCTTTTTTTAGTTGTAATAAATGTGTAAAATAATAACTTATATATATATATATATCTCATAGTTATCAAAACCGGCCGGTCAGGAGGGCTGTAGGTTTGAACCGGCCTTGCAACCCGGTCAATAGCCTATTCTCACTTGTTTTGGCCGGTTAACCAGACCTAACCGGCCAGTTTATGCATAAACCGACCAGTTCTGTACTTAACCGTCCGGTTAGGTGCTCCTCCATGAGTTGCAAATTCCTCAATGTCTCCTCCATGAGCTGCAAATTCCTCTATTATACTAGCAACAAACTTGTCTAATAACTCATACTCAACACCTTATAGTAGCAACAATACACATGATGACTGATAAATACAAGGCTGGCTAGCATAAAATCCCTGGCAGCATGCAACTCATCAAGTGTACTTGATGACAATTTATGTTCTCAAAAAAATCAACAACAACCTTATTTCACACTCAGCTAGGAATTGTCAGACCCTCTCTCTCTGCTCACACATAGCAGCAGCATAAATACAAAACCTTTCACACAGCATACAAGAAATTTGATCATGGCATCAAGACTGATGCAAATGGTCTGATGCCACTCAAGGGACAACAACATACAACCTAATGAAAATGTGACTGGCAATAATAAATTGACCACTAGAAAATTCCCGCTTGGAAATGCACTAAACTGGCCACTGAGTTTTTTGGGTTTTAATGAATCTTTTCAGTGATAAATTTCATCAAACACATTGTGAGAAGACTACTGAAGTTGTAATGCTCTCTCAACTTGTTACAAATAACACTAATAGTGGGTTTCATAAACCAATTCAATACCTCTAAGTGTTGTAGATGTTTTTCTAGAAATTTATTTCCAAGCAAACATAGATAATGAAGAATACAAGATCTTCAAAATGCTGGTCTGATATATATATATACTGAACCCAGAATTGTCTTTAAGGCTGATACAATGAATTGACAATAGATCTGAGCAGGGACAGATTGTATATTATAATATTAACTCAGCAATAAAACACAATGAATAATATAAGAGAAACCTGATACATTACTTCAACAAGTTTTCTTATGTATTTTTTGATGATATGTATTGCATTTGGTGCCATTTTGATATATTCACCTTTGCATGGTATATAAATGAGAAAAATTTTCATATTTTGTCTCTATTGGCTTGGAATCATGGTTGCAAATCTTAAAAATAGTTTTCTTTTTTATTAAAAAATAATTATTTAATGTATTTTTTTAAAACCGGTTCATTGAGATCTGACCACTACCGGTTAGACCGGTTCCGGTTGGAAACCCGATTCATTAGCTCCACCTATCCGGTCACCGGTTCCGGTTTTAATAACTATGATATATATATATATATATATATATATATATATATGATTAATAATCTTTACAAGACACTAGTTTTTGTTTATGTTGTAGATTGTTGGGTGAATATTTGTTACCATCGCCAAATACTTTACCTCAAACATATCGAGATCTACGTGCTATTATGAAACACTTTGGAATGGAATATAACACTATAGATGCATGTCCTAAAGATCATATTATATATTACGGAGAACATGCGTTGAAAACAGAATGTCCGAAATGTGGTACTAGTAGATATCGAATAGATCAACTAACCAAAAAGGTGCCTTAAAAGGTTCTTCGTCATATTCCCATAATTCCACGTTTGCAGCAAATGTTCAGGTGTAACAACATAGCACAGTTTATGGATTACCATTCAAAGAATAGAAGTGGAGATGGTGTTCTTCGAATGCCTGCAGATGGTTCTGCATTTAGAGAAATCGAGGAAAAATATGTAGATTTTAAAAATGAACCTCGTAATGTCAGGCTTTCATTGGCAGCTGATGGTGTTAATCCATTCGAAGAGCTTAGATCTACTTACTCAGTGTGGCCTATTTTTGTTATCAACAATAACATTCCTCCTTGGATGTCAATAAAGAGGGAGCACATAATGTTGACTATGATTATTCCGGGTATTTGATACATTATTTTTTTGAATGTAACATTTTCATTTCTCTCGTTGTTTGCATAAATATATATTTTATTTATTTACTTACTTATATATACATATATCATGGTAGTAATTATTATGTACCGTAATTTTGAAAAATTAGGTAAGTACCAGGTCAAATATATGAATGTATATATTGAGCCTCTTATTGATGAGCTAATATAGTTATGGCATGGCATCACTATGTATGACATCACTAAACCAATCAAGCAGAAGAGATTTCAATGTCGTGGAATGCTTGTATGGACAATTCATGATGCCCCGGGACTAACACATGTTTGTGGTATGTAATATTTCGTTGCACTTTAATATAATACATAATTATCTAAATTAGATATACCATATTGCATGTTTTAAAAATGATTTCATAGTATATATAATTGTTATTGATCCATCTATTGCAGGTCTTCAAACAAAGGGTAGATTTGCATGTCCAGTTTGTGGCCCTAAGATGAAGTATCATCATTCGCTAGACTTAAGAAAGATGGTGTTTGATGAGTTTAGGCACTTCCTCTCTAGGAACCATAAGTATCATACTACTGAAAAACATCTTTTCAATGATAAAGAAGAAATTGGATTAAAACCACGAAGAATGACACCTCAGTTGTGGAAGTTGGAATATAACAGAATTAATAATCGTCAAGCAGCTGGTACGTAATTTGTGTGTGTGTATATATATATATATATATTATTTGTTTATGTAATGTTTGGAATTTTTGTTTTAACTAATGAATTTATTTTATTGTATTTTATAATTATTGTTTTGATTTATTTTATTCTTTGATATCAAGGTCATCGTCGCGGTGAAGGTACTAATATTGTACTTCCACCTGGAATGAAATGTTATCCTTCTCAATTTGCGAGGTTGCCCTACTATGAGGACCTAAAAATAGCTCATTTTTTTGATACAATGCATGTCGAGAAGAATGTGACAGAAACGTTATGGCGAACCATAGATGGTGCACATGATAGAGATAAAATTGATAAAATTTGTGCTGACATTGAGAAATCGAATCATGCAATGAAAAGTGTGATCGATAGATCAAATAACAATGGAGGTCAAAATTATATTAATATTCCATGGTTATTAACAGAACAAAAAAGAAATGATGTAAAAGAGGTCGTTAGAAGAATTAAATTTCCAACAGGTTTTGCTTCAAACATAAATAATATCTTAGCGAAGAAAGGTGACTTCAGTGGGGTGAAAATACATGATTGGCATACCTTTGTTAAGGTAATTTTTTTGGTATACGTTTTTGTATGTTATTGCTTGAATACATATTTTAAATTTTCCTTTTTTATGTTTAATTTGGAAACCAATAACGATTCATTTTTTATTGTTATAGTATGTTCTACCTGTATCTCTCCCAAACGACTTTGACAACAATGTCAAACAAGTTATATATGGTCTTAGTAAATACATGAGGTAAGTAGTTTTGATTTATACGCAAAATATAATTGCTACAATTTCTTTTCGTACTTAATGAAATGATGTATTAATTTACTTGTAATGAAATATATATTATGTTTCATTGAAATAACCTTGCGTAATGATTTGCGGATGGTTTTCATTGAAAGAAATCCATAAAGATGAAATAAAGTATTGGAAGAGAGAAATTCCTCGGCTAATGTGTGAAATGCAAAAGTATCTACCTCCAACATTTTTCAATGCACAAGAACACTACTTGATACACCAAGTTGAGAAGATTGAAATGTGTGGACCAGTACACACAAGGTCAATGTGGATGGTCGAGAGGCACCTGAAATCCTTGAAGGCTTTGGTTAGACAAAGAGCACGACCTGAGGGTTCTATGGTGGAGGGATATATGGTATATCAATCCATGGTGTATATTAGTCATTATCTTCCTATATTAGTTGTGCCAGCCATGAAGGCGGTGGATTGCATTTGGGATGTGAACTCCATCAAAAAATTTGAAGTGGAGCACCTGTTGGGAAAAGGTAGAATGAAGAAAGTGAGAGGTAGAAGATTTATTATGTATAATACATATAATGTTTCATTTTTTTACATCATGTATATGATCATTATATTCATTTAGGTCTTATTATTTCATAGTTTATTAATTAATATAATTTACCATGGTTATAAGTAATATTTATTAATATTGGAGAATTATTGTTTTTTTATTCAGGTGCTCAAGATTATGAGGCACTACTTTTATACATTGCAAACAATATTGAGTGGATGAGTGAATGGATTGAAACATGTAAAGCACGTAATGACGGTAGGTTATCATGGCAACTACTATCTGAATTGATTAGAGAAGTGTATCGTAGTGGAGATGGAAACATTACGAACAGGGAAATTGATTTATCATATGGTTTGAAAGATAGAAAGGTAAGCAATTAATTCACCTATTTTATTCATTACTTATTTTATACTATATTTATAATGTGACAACAAGTTTGATTTTTCAGTTAATTTTCATGCTGTGTAAATTATATGATTAATTATTAATTAAGAATGCATCTTTTTCATGTTTGGCATATTGCAGTTGAAACACCACAAGGCTATGTGGTGCAATGGTCGTAAATTTCACGTTAAACAGTTGGATGATAACAGGAAAACTTCTGATAGTGGGATAACTACAGTATTCCAGGTCACTAATGTTTCCTCTAGGAGTGACAGACATCCTCGAGAATCTAAAAATAGATATTATGGGTTCTTAGATGATATAGTTGAGTGTGACTTTAATTCCTTCAAAATAGTTTTGTTCGACGTCAAATGGTATAGGCTACGAATGAATGTATGTGATGATGATAGAACACTTATTCAACATGAAAATGGATTTCCAATGGTTAAAACATCGCAGTTTGAAGCAGGAAAATATCACTATGTTTTTCCAAGCCAATGCGAACAAGTCTTTTACTCAGAGGTTCCAGGTGAGAACGAATGGTCATTTTCTATTAGATATGATCCAAGAGGAAGGCCAGTAGAGTATATTGTAGAGGAAGAAGATGATATTGATCAAGAAGAAGATGATGTAGTGGCAGATGAGCAGGAAGATGCATTGACAGACAAAGAAGATATCTTAGAAGATGAACCAGGCATAGGAGATGAGGCAATAATTATTGATGATGATGTCGATGAGGATATTATTGAAAATGACATAATTGATGATGATGATGACATGGTCGATCATTTCAACACCGTTTATGAATCGGATGTTGATATAGATTTCGATCAGTTGGATGAAGATCAAGAAGATACAGAAGAAGAATATTGATACAGATGTTATGTTCGAGTATGAGTTGGTATGTTATAACTTTATATTTTAATATGTAGGAATTATTGTCTCTAAATAATTTACTAATTATGTCGGTTTGTTGCATGTTGTTTATTATTTCAAACTAATAAATAATGGCCTTAATATTGTTTATTATTTCGCAGGATTCACAGGATTCATTTGATTCTATGGTCAGGTCCCTGAAAAAACCAATTAAACGCTTAAATAGTCAAGATCTAGAAGACACGCTTTATCCCCACCATAAATTGTTGAAAAACCGGCCTTTAGTTCAGCTTGTTGTGCTGAAGACAAGGGTGGATTTGCATGATCATTTGAATGAAAATAAATCAGATATTCAGGATATTTTTGAGGGCAGATGCATAAGCCCCATAGATGAAGATCCCATTGCTGCAGAATTTCTATCTGCGTTGAAGCACAAGTATCATGTTGTATTGGAATACAAATCATAGGACAACTATACCAAGTCTAAATCAACTGAATCCAGTTCTAGTGCTCTTGAACTTACCGAATTAAAGCTAGAAGCAGGATTTACAATCTCTAATGGGAACGGGTATGGCAGTTCCAATATTGGATTGGATGTCCGGAGCTCTGCAATAGGCACTGGACCTGATCGTAATGAACCCCAACTAATTCAATGTGATGAAAATATGGACTTTGATGATGATCAGGAAAACAAGCCAGAGCATTTTGGAAATATTGAAGAAACTGAAGAGGTTTCCTGTGATCGATTGAATCAACTCAACCATAAGACATCTACTGCAGGCTGGTTTGTATCAGAAGGAGAATTGGTTTTGCTTTCCCATGATGATGGATGCTGCTCTTTTCACGATATAGAAAATTCAGAGGTGTGGAGGTTTTAATTATTGTACTTAATTTTGGGGTTTATGGGTGTTATAATTTATACATTTTGGGATTTTCTATTAGAAATAGGGAAATGTGGAAGACAGGCTTTACCCCCACCATAAATTGCTAAAAACCGGCTTTCAATTCAGCTTGCTATGCTGAAGACAAGGGTGGATTTGCATGATCAGTTGAATGAAAATGAATCAGATATTCGGGATGTTTTTGAGGGCAGATCCACAAGCCCCATAGATGAAGATCCCATTGCTACAGAATTTCTGTCTGCGTTGAAGCACAAGTATAGTGTTGTATCGGAATACAAATCAGAGGACAACTATACCAATTCTAAATCAACTGAATCCATTTCTAGTGCTCTTGAACTTACCGAATTAAAGCCAGAAGCAGGATTTACAATCTCTAATGGGAATGGGTATGGCATTTCCAATATTGGATTGGATGTCGGGAGCTCTACAATAGGCACTGGACCTGATCGTAATGAACCCCAACTAATTCAATGTGATGAAAATATGGACTTTGATGATGATCAGGAAAACAAGATAGAGCATTTTGGCAATATTGAAGAAACTGAAGAGGTTTCCAGTGATCGATTGAATCAAATTAGCCATAAAACATCTACTGCAGGCTGGTTTGTATCAGAAGGAGAATTAGTTTTGCTTTCCCATGATGATGGATGCTTCTCTTTTCAGGATATAGAAAATTCAGAGGTGTGGAGGTTTTAATTATTGTACTTAATTTTTGGGTTTATGGGTGTTATAATTTATACATTTTGGGATTTTCTATTAGAAATAGGGAAATGTGGAAGACATGCTTTAACCCCACCATAAATTGCTAAAAACTGGCCTTCTGTTCAGCTTTCTATGCTGAAGACGAGGGTGGACTTGCATGATCAGTTGAATGAAAATGAATCAGATATTCGGGATGTTTTTGAGGGAAAATCCATAAGCCCCATATATGAAGATCCCATTGCTGCAGAATTTCTGTCTGCGTTGAAGAAAAAGTATAGTGTTGTATCGGAATAAAAATCAGAGGACAACTATACCAAGTTTAAATCAACTGAATCCAGTTCTAGTGCTCTTGAACTTACCGAATTAAAGCCAGAAGCAGGATGTACAATCTCTAATGGGAACGGGTATGGCAGTTCCAATATTGGATTGGATGTCTGGAGCTCTGCAACAGGCATTGGACCTGATCGTAATGAACCCCAACTAATTCAATGTGATGAAAATATGGACTTTGATGATGATCAGGAAAACAAGCCAGAGCATTTTGGCAATATTGAAGAAACTAAAGAGGTTTCTTGTGATCGATTGAATCAACTCAGCCATAAGACATCTACTGTAGGCTGGTTTGTATCAGAAGGAGAATCGGTTTTGCTTTCCCATGATGATGGATGCTGCTCTTTTCACGATATAGCAAATTCAGAGGTGTGGAGGTTTTAATTATTGTACTTAATTTTGGGGTTTATGGGTGTTATAATTTATACATTTTGGAATTTTCTATTAGAAATAGGGAAAAGCCTAGGGGTTAGATTATTCTCATGGTTTAAATTTCTATATTTGAAATAAAATTCACCAATTTCTATTTAAAAAAATGATTTGCCTAAATATTTGATGTCGTTTAAATAGGATGTAGTTCATTTCAAAGACTGTTGAAATTTTCTAGAAACTATGATTGGGATTTCAAGAATATTTATGCACTCTTTAAATTTTCCCTTAACATAAAGGGCAGTTGATGTATGAGTAATACTAAGTATTGTTTTTTTCCAATCTCCAGGAGAAGGCTGAATATAAAGCTCCATATGGGCTTACCCCAAACATGTGGGGTGATTGTTGGTTGATCAGAGCAGCTGGTTCAAATGGTTGCTCTGGTAAATATGTTGTGGCAGCATCTGCAGGTTGTACATTGGACTCAGGTTTCTGTTCATGGGACTTTTATAATAAATAAATTATGGCATTCCATACTGAATCAGAGGCCTTCACTTCAACGTCCAGTACCATCTCTCTAGTTTTGGCAGAGAGGGATGTCTCGGGGAGAAATTTTGGCTTTGCAAATGTTGTGCCAGAGAATCAACATTGGTGGTATAGGCCATGTGGGCATCTTATGGTATCTACTACCAGTGCCCAAAAGACAGTTAATATTTATGATATTCGTGATGGAGATCCTGTGATTTCAATGTGTTTGTTTTGAAAGTTTAGGTTTCATAGTAAATCATCAATGGGCTCTGAAATAAGGCACATTGAAATCTTGGATACATGTTTCATGCCAAAATCAATTGTATCTTCCATAAATACACAATCTCGGACCACTCTATATAAATCTTCTTCTCAGACAATATTACATCTCCCTCATTATACAAGTGTTGTTCTTACATGCATAGCAAAGGCATTGTTTTGGCAATCATTTTATAAGTCACTAGATATTGTGGGTACAAGGATCTAGGGTCTCCACATGAAACTGTGTTTCCCGAAGACTCACTCTACCTGTCCTTAAATTTGTAAACATAGTAGTATGCCAATGCTTCTTTCATTTTGTATGCATAAGATGATTTTTTGTCAAAGTCCGTGTTGGGAAAAATACTGAGAGGGGGGGGGGGGGGGTGAATCAATATTTAGTGCAGACTGAAAACTTTTTACTTTCTCTTTTTTCTAAAACCCATATGCTACTTTACTGAAGCCAACTCACGTATACACCCGTATATCCTTAATAAAACTCACGTATTAACAGATATCTCATTATGTTGATAATTCTTTGGTTATATCATTGCATCATTCATTCAATAGATATTTAGTAAGCAGTAAAAATGTGCAGTAAGAACAGAATAAATCATCACACATAAGGAACACATATGAACACCAGGATTTAAGGTGGAAACCCAATTCGGGAGAAAACCACCGCTGCCTTCGTCTCAGTCTTCAATATTTTATTATAAAGAAAACAGCGTACAACCATGTACTGGCGCATACTCATAGCAGCACGCAGGCACCCATCTACAGACAGCTACAACCTTCTCTCATTTACTAGCCTCTCCTGGAAGGGAGCTACAACCCCCTTCTCTCGTTTACCAACTTCTCCTGGAAGGGAGCCACCACCCCCTGTTCTCGTTTACCAGCCTCTCTTGGAAGGGATCCACTACCCCCTGCACTCATTTACCAGCTACCACTGGAAGGGAGCTACAACCCCGTCACTGAAGGCTTCAACCCTCAGCACCACCATGGACCACGTTTCATCAATTTTAAAACTGGACCCACTCCACACATTTAAGCTCAACATTCATCAAACTGAAACTTATAACCCCATCAATTCATTCATTGAATCATCGACCAATCAACCAACGACTTGATCTTCAATTAACATAATCAGTAGCATATTCATCATTCAAATAACCCAGTTCTATATGAATACATCATTGACAGATAACAGTAAAACAGCAAAATAGATCAGACATTTCATTCCACTTACTTCAGCAAACCCTTGATTCCGTACGTTATTTTGCTTCACTGAACCTGCGTATGTACGCGCTTTCATCCACACCAACCCGCGTATACTTCTGTGCATTCTTTAGAAAACCCTATCTTCCCATACGTGCTTTTTCTTAAGCAGACCCCCGTATACACGCGCTTTTACTGAAGCGAACCTGCATATACATTTGTAACTTTTTAGGACTGTGCAGCTCTTCAGATCAGATAAACAACTCATATTTCATCCTTTACTTCAAAAATTATTTCGCCTCATCTCAGATCTAAACATTCCATAAATAGATCTAGAAAATACATATACATTTCAAATCTAGAGATCCCTCTTCATCATTTTCTTCATAGGTGCATCATAGATTCAAGTCTATCAATCAAGAATAGAGTTCATCCATTCCATTCAGATATGCTTCAGTGTGAATCATTCATTAAAACCCAGACATATACACCCACTTGCACTATGATTTTCTTCTCCTTATATAGATTTATCTTTTGTCAATACCGTGAGTCAAAACCACACAGCTTCCGATGGTATTCCTGGATGGGATCAAATATATAATCAAGCGCTCAATACTTTGGGCCAATACCATGGTAATGCCCCTTGGTTTTATAAAAATAGAGCGCAAATTTGCATACGCAACTTGGCACGTACTTTTCTGCATGTATACACGACTTATCCTTAACAAACCCGCATATGTATTGTACCATACCTTCTTCAACATCATTCTGGCACTTTTTGAGCTACTTCTAAACTAATCTATCAAATTTACATCATTAATAACTCATTAAATTAGTTTTCATCAAGGACAAATTCAACAGGCAGGTTCCATCAAAGTCAACACATTGTATCACATTGCCAACAATATCCCCCTTAACTCATCAAGTAGGTTTCCATCAACTTTATCAAGTAGATTTCCATCAAGGACAACACTCTGCATCATATTGCCAACAGTCTTATTTCATCAAGTAGGTTTCCATCAAGGACAACACATGCCAACAATATCCCCCTTTGGGCTTGATGGCAACCATGATGGTGTTTGATCACCACAACAGATAGATACATTGCTTATAACCATTATGCAAACACCATGATATTCTCCCCCTATTCAAACACCATGTTACTCTCCCCCTTTGACATCAAGGGCAAAGGGCGGATGAAAACCAAAACAAGGTTTTTCTCCTCATGTATAAAGAAGAGCTCTGTAGATCTGATGTGCATGAAAGTTACCTTGCTCCCCCTGAGTTCATGCTGAATCTTCAAACATATTATTCAATGAAGTACATGACTCTATGACCTTTCCTATCACCAAGGACTCATGCTTACAGCAAAGATCCAACCAAGTGGATTTACATATATGACTCAAGTACCCAACCAAGTGGGTCTACACATTTTGACTCAACTACCCAACCAAGTGGGTTTACAAATTTGAACAAGTCCTTACATGACTGAATATTACAATTTTACTTCATAGGTCTCATCATGACCTTTTCATCAAATTACAAATATGACTTTTTATAATCAAGATCATATTCAAAATCATCATAATGCCAACAATGCATTACATTCAGCAAGGCTAATGCTCCCCCTGAAACTGTGCATCCAATGCATCCTTTCCATATGACCAAAAATCCTCCTTATCTTGTGCAACCTGAACACTTTCAACAGCCAATCATCAAGGCATTTTTATCAAGAAACATTAGAGAATGAAACAGAATTATGAGAACTGGAACACCACCAGAGATACCAAGCAACACTGAAGTTGTACTGAAGAATGCTGAACCGGAATTTTGTCAGAAAATACCCATACACAGTTTTCTGTGTATGAATGCGCGTATATATGCGACTGTCTTTCATAAAACCCGCGTATCCAATTTAATCTTCTGAATTTAAGCAGATCTGATCTTCTATATGGTAGAGACTATTCCCATCTTCTATCTGAGATATTCGAATGCTTCCCTAGAATATATGAGAGAGGACGATATGACAATGTAACTGTGTTTTCCAAGTGTCATTCAATAGTTGTAGCACAAGCACATCAGTAACCAAGCCTTCAGACTTTTTGCAGCATCAAAAAATTCTTCCCAATGGAATTATCACACCAGAAAAACTTCTTCAATAGACAATATGTGTCAACCAATCATCCATGTGATATAAAATCACCAAGATTTCCATGATTTATTTATTTCATAACCATGATGTAATATGCGTAGGAAAAATGTCTCAACCATAGCAACAAATTTTGCATGATCTATTCTTATCTCTGAATCATAAGACTTCCAACACATCCATGTGTGAAAAAAAATATATTCTTCAGCAAAAAGCAAACAAGGCTCATCCATAGTCTCATCATAAGAAACCATGTATCATTTCATCATAATTTGAGCAAGAACTAAGGAATAATCAAATACAATGCCAACAATGCAATCATTAGTTGTTAGGCTGATGCTCCCCCTGAACCTGTGTTCCTGATTTTTAGCTTTCTTACTGTCTTTCTTATCAGAAAAGAATACGCGACTGTGTCCAGAAGAACTCGCATGTATACGTGGCTTTAGTTCACTAAACCCGCATATGGAAAGTGAAACACTGAAAATTTCCACAACTTCATCTCTCTCTGAATTTGTACCACTTGTACCTGTCTTTTCTTGTCACATCAAATGTACTGTCAAAAATAAACACAACCAGAATTACCAAACCAGCCATGGGAATCACCATACAATGCTGCCCCTGTGATGATACATTACTAATTGCTATAATGTATCTCACATCACTCCTGCAGTCATTATGAGAAGTGGGCTTTAGAAGTGGATGACTGCAGTAGGATTATTATCCCCTACATTTTTGACCGGTCCTCCTTCCTTTTCCAACTTTGCTTGAATTTCTTATGATGTGCTGGAAATTATCCAATTTCTCAGATCCATTCATCCTACATTCTTTTTCTACATGTCCATACTTGTTACAAGCATAACATATTATGTGACTAGAAAAGTAAGCATAAGGATCATAATGTGTTTTTCTATTCTTTCTTCTATTGCAATCAGCTGCTTTATGACCATACTTGCTACATGAAAAACAATATCCCTTGAAGAAACCAGAGTACCTTTCTATGTAGAATCTGTTTGTATGTGACTGAAATGTTCTGCTTCTGCAATTGGCTGCAACATGCCCATAATTATGACATTTAAAGCATTCAACATTGTTGATGCTTCTATAGTTAGGAGGGAATTATTTCTTTTGAGAGTTCATGATTGTCGGTTGACCTTTTGTTTCCTTCAACACTTCAGGTTTTGCATTGATATCATTTGAATCTTTAGCACTTCCTTGTGAACCAGATTCTCCTTTAACAGTTTCATGAAAACCAAGACCAAATTTAACAGAGGGAGACCTTTGACTACTAAGAATATTGTCCAGAATCTTAGTACTGTCTTGAAACCTCAAGAGTTTATCTTTTTCTTCTAATTTACCTTTCAAAATATTTACCTCAACCTCCAATCTTTGGCATTGCTTCTTCATGCTTTCTTCTTTCCTTATTCCTTATTCTACTTGATCATTCAATTTTAGAATCTCTTCTTTCAACCCATTTTCTTGTTCTTCAATTTTTTGTAGAAGTTCTTCATTCTTCTTATTTGATTTTTCCAGTTCTTCTTTCAAAGAGATGATTTCTGCTTCAAGTCCTTCACTTCGATTGGTTACTTTATCCTTCGGTTTTTGATACATTTCTATCCATCTTTGATACATTTCCATCATATCCTTGTAGACAGATTCCTTATTTTCAAATTGATCTTCATCATTAATCTTGATATTTGGTTCTAGACCCATGGCATTACTTTCACTATCTTCACCATTGCATGCATAAGAGAATAAATCACAAGAGCAACAATCACTACCTGTTTTATCTTCGTCATTTTCTGCTGCACATGTTTTCTGAAATATCTCCTTTCTTTGAGTAGCCTTCTTCTTTTGCTTCTTTCCCATTGTGACGGATCTCCTTCAAGTGATCAAGCGCCTTCAGAAAGACCTGATCTGATACTAATTGTTGGGAAAAATACTGAGGGGGGGGGGGGGTGAATCAATATTTAGTGCAGACTGAAAAATTTTTACATTCTCTTTTTTCTAAAACCCATACGCTACTTTACTGAAGCCAACTCGCATATACATGCAGATATCCTTAATAAAACTCACGTATTAACAGATATCTCATTATGCTGATAATTCTTTGCTTAGATCATTGCATCATTCATTCATTAGATATTTAGTAAGCAGTAAACATGTGTAGTAAGAACAGAATAAATCATCACACATAAGCAAGACATATGAACACCAGCATTTAAGGTGAAAACCCAATTCAAGAGAAAACCACCACTGTCGTCATCTCAGTCTTCAATATTTTATTATAAAGAAAACATCGTACAACCATGTATTGGCGCAGACTCATACCAGCACACAGGCACCCATCTGCAGAAGGCTACAACCTTCTTTCGCTTACCAGCCTCTCTTGGAAGGGAGCTACAAACCCCTGCTCTCATTTACCAGCCTCTCCTCGAAGGGAGCCACTACCCCCTGCTCTCGTTTACCAGCCTCTCCTAGAAGGGAGCAACTACCCCCTGCACTCGTTTACTGGCTATCACTAGAAGGGAGCTACAACCCCCTCACTGAAGGCTTTGACCCTTAGCACCACCATGGACCACGTTTCATCAATTTTAAAACTGGACCCACTCCACACATTTAAGCTCAACAGTCATCAAACTGAAACTTATAACCCCATCAATTCATTCATTGAATCATCGACCAATCAACCAACGACTTGATCTTCAATTAACATAATCAGCAGCATATTCATCATTCAAATAACCCAGTTCTTTATGAATACATCATTGACAGATACAAGTAAAACATAAAAATAGATCAGACATTTCATTCCACTTACTTCAACAAACCCTTGATTCCATACGCACTTTTGCTTCACTGAAGCTGCGTATGTACGCGCTTTCATGCACATCAACCCGCATATACTTCTGTGCATTCTTTAGAAAACCCTATCTGTCCATACGTGCTTTTCCTTAAGCAGACCCGTGTATACACGGGCTTTTACTGAAGCAAACCTGTGTATACATCCGTAACTTTTCAGGATTGTGCAGCTCTTCATATTAGATAAACAACTTAGATTTCATCCTTTACTTCAGAATGTATTTCACCTCATATCAGATCTAAACATTCTGTAAACAGATCTAGAAAATACATATACATTTCAGATCTAGAGATCCCTCTTCATCATTTTCTTCATAGGTGCATCATAGATTCAGATCTATCAATCAAGAACAGAGTTCATCCATTCCATTTAGATATACTTCATTGTGAAGCATTCATTAAAACCCAGACATATACACCCACTTGCACTATGATTTTTTTCTCCTTATATAGATTTATCTTTTGTCAATACCATGAGTAAAAACCACACAACTTCTGATGGTATTCCTGGACGGGATCAAATATATAATCAAGCATTCAATACTTTGGGCCAATACCATGGTAATGCCCCCTGGTTTTATAAAAATAGAGCGCAAATTTGCATACGCAACTTGGCACGTACTTTTCCACGTGTATACACAACTTATCCTTAACAAACCCGCGTATGTCTTGTGACATTCCTTTTTCAACATAATTTTGGCACTTTCTGAGCTACTTCTAAACTGATCTATCAGATTTACGTCATTAATAACTCATTCAGTTAGTTTTCATCAAGGACAACTTCATCAGGAAGGTTCCATCAAAGTCAACACATTGTATCACATTGCCAACAATCTCCCCCTTAACTCATCAAGTAGGTTTCCATCAACTTTATCAAGTAGGTTGCCATTAGGGACAACACTCTGCATCATATTGCCAACAATCTTATTTCATCAAGTAGGTTGCCATCAAGGAAAACACATGCCAACAGAAGGTACGAAACTAGGGTTGCGAGTTGACATTGTTGTCCATTGTCATTCTCAAGATGGTTTAGTGCTAACTACATTTGGGCTAAGATTATCCCTGTAGCAGTGCTTGAGCCTTGAACTTATATAACATTAATACCAGTTAACTAGTGCAGGGTACGAAACTAGGGCTACAAGTTGACACTGTTGTCTATTGTCATTCTCAGGAAGGTTTAGTGCTAACTTCATTTGGGCTAAGATTATCCCTGTAGCAGTGCTTGAGCCTTGAAAGTATATAACATTAATACTAGTTATAACTGAACATGGGTTGGGACTGTACTTATCTGTGGATATTTCTTCGAAATTTTATTTCAGATGTTTAATACTATGCTTTTTTCAATCTCTTTATTTTTGGATTTTGTTCCTTCATTTCATTACACTTCAGCTATACCCAAGTTAGATATTCCTAAGGCATTCCTTTTGATGTAGGGCTATTTTTTGGTGTCTTGACTGTTTCTTTGACCACTTCTCTTCTTGTACACATGTTTATACACTTTATTTCCTATTTACTTTCAATCTCTTATAACTACAGTCAAGGTCCAGAAATAAATTTGCATGTTCAGTAATACCTTTTGTTAAATACATGGGGCCATAATTTGGTTTCTGCAAGAAAAAATCTCCTGCTAGAACAAAAGAACTCAATATTTTCCATGTCAAAAGTTTGAGTTTGATGTGATTCTTCCTCTCAAGCAGTTGAAACTTGTTTCTACAGTTATCTAAATGGATACCTGTGGCATGCTATGATGTTTCTTTGACATGTATTGGATCTAATATGAGAGAGGCCTTAACAAAATCAATATAGAGTAATGCAGTTGCAATGAATTTTCTCCATGGTTAAAAAGTCTTGTATATTTGCAATTTCTTCTACAAACTTGGTACTAGGCAACATATTCTTTCCCATATTTTATTACAATGATGTTTAGTATGTGAATTTAGCCCTCAACTACATTGTTGCATAATAAATTTGCAAGGAATGCATTATTTTATGAATCGGTTGTAAGAGTTGAACCTTGTTGGGGAATGCCCCATCCTTAACCCGATTGTAGAGATGGGTCCTCGGAGGGCCAGCCACAAAGTGAATTTTTTACTGGGCTTTGTGATTACGTGAATCTACCATCGATTTGACGATGGCCATTGGGGAAGTAATGTGGCCATCCCAGGGTAGTTGGAGAAGATAATGAGTTTAGCTACAATCATCGCTTTTGTGAACATTATGTGTAGAATAATAGGTCACGAAGGCAACCAGCCATGATATTGTTACTATACACTGATATCGATCTCTGTAACTCATTGGTTTCCTTAAAGAAGCAACAGCCCCAAAAGGTTCCTCCATTTTTAACATTATTTTGTTCTGTTTTATTCTATAGTGAACTTTCAAGGCTTCCAAGATGGGTTTTGCCGTGATTGTGGATTTATGGCTGATTTGGATATCAATCAATGCTTAACAATCAATTGATATCTTTTTATGTATGCAAGAAAGAGTTAGGTTCTTCTTTTTGATACAGGGAAAATTGTCATAGAACTGAAAAGTGATAATAAGGGGTAAAGCTTTGTCCAGGTAAAATTGTCCTAGAACTGCAATGTGATAATAAGGGGTAAAGCTTTTTCCAGTAACTACTTCCTTTCTTGTTTAACCAGTAATGCTGGCTCAATGTGGCTGGATCCCATTCATAAAGATGAATGGAGGTGTGAGATAAATGGGTAAGAGGAGTAAGCAATGAGGTTCTTTAATGGGGATGATAAATGTATTTTTGTCAGTTAGGTTTTGAGGTGAGCAGTCATTGTAAGCATGTATCACAATCATACTAGTGTATAACAGATCATGGATAACCAGAATTCAGTTTGGATTTCTACACACATTGTTAATTTACAGGATATCCTATATATTTGTATTACCATATTACCTTCCAAACTTTGTATATATCCCTCCTAGATGATAAATACGCTGACATGAAGGAATGTATGAAAAATTTATCTTTCAAGTTCAATAGCCAGTGCCTTACATTAGAAGTACTCCAATGTAGCAATAGGGAAATATATCACTGTTATGCATTTGAGATTTTGGTCTTGTCGTAAAATTCATCACCTATGCTTAATATTCAACGGTTACATTTTTACCTTACAAATACAGAAAAATTCATATTAAGCCTACAATTAATACCAAGAAAGTAGAGCATTTTTAGGAGAAATGTTTCTGAATGTGACCAATATTGAGAAAGAAAGCCTATAATGTAGACCAATCTTGAAAAATAAAGCCATCCTTCCTTATTGATGAGCTTTCCTTATATGGTTCTTCAAAGGAATTTTTCTTCAAAACCCTTATATGGTTCTTCAAGATGATGAAAACATGAATAACTCTATCAGTTCAAGTCAAAACAACCCAATTTTCGATGTGAAAGAACCAATGGTGAATGTAAAGGATGCATATTATTTGGTATTGGGATGCAATATCAATTCCAAAGGTTGTTCAAAACATCATTTGGATGATGTTAATATTAGGGAGTTTTCAGCAGAACCTGAAGATGGTGTCACTAACCCAGAACTGGTGGATGATCATGATTCGAGAGGCTTCTTAGAAGAAACAAATCTTAATACCATAGTTTCTCCAGAAGAGCTTACTTATGGCATTAATTCAATGCATGTCTCAAAAGCACCTATGGATCCTGTTGATGCAGTATTCTTTTCAGAAGAGCAAGCTAACATTGTAGGTCCATTGCCAGTTAACAATGTCCCTTCCCTTATAAAATGAAATATTTCAATATTGAATATAGAAGAGCACAAGACAATGTCAAATAGACACATAGGAAACATTGATTTCAGAGTGACTGAAAACTCTTCTAGGGACTTTCCTGTACCAATAGACATGCGTACAGGTATTGCTGTCAGAAATAAAGCTACAACATTTCTGGAAATTTCCAGTTCCCTATCCTTGAAGTTAGTGAGGGAATGTGAAGGAGAATCACATTCTATTTCTATGATGCCCAATTCAGAAATTGTTAGTCAAGTCTCTGAATTTCATGAGAGGCATGATAATGTAGATTTGGATACTATAAATGTCGAGTGCTTAGATCCAAATCAACAAGATGAGGATTTGTGTGGTGAGGCTGGAATTTAGCAGAATGAATCACCTGGAAATACAGAGAAAACTATGGAAAATGCAGTTGAGTTAGTTGATTCTAAAATAGGCATACGGATTTTCAGTCCATATAATCTTCCTGGAAGTGCACATTGAGACAATCTAAGTATTTTTTCCCCTCTTGTTGATGCCTTTCTTGCTCATGTTATATTTCTTGCATGCATTCCTTGTATATGTGGCCAAATTATGGAGATATGTCTCTTTCATATAGTGCTTTTCATTGTACATATCTTGTTTTCTATTTTTTTGCATGGTTTTGTTTGGACTGAGAAATTCAATCCACTTGCAGTATTTGTTCTTTGAGGTAAGTATAATTTCTCTATTATTAAGTAACCTTTATGTAGTATCGGAAATGCTTTAGATTTAGTGATCAAGAAAACACTTGTATTAGAATTGCTAGTCGTCCTATGCTAAATAACATCATCTTCTGCTAGTTGTGGTCAAGTTTCTCAAATTTAATAATGTTACGAGTTAATACAGGAGCTAAAAGTTTAATCTCTGTAAGTATGCTTAAAACACTTATGTATCTTCATTACCATGTTTCCTAGTATGGCCTTCTTGTAGTCACTAACCTACGTTTCAGTTAACCCATTTTGAGTATTCATATGAGGTTCCTTCGAAAAATGCGAGTATGATAGTTTTTCTTGAAGTATTGAGAGTTTGATACTTGCTAAAATCTATAGATGGTATTTAGAATGTGATGAACAGACCATGGAGCCATGAAATTCAACTATTAACGATTTTTCTTGAGCATCTTTGCTACTGCTTATGGCTTAAAACTATTTTTTAGTTGGGGTCTGATAATTATTTCAACATGAATAGTAAGTTATCCTCTTAATCCACAATAATTACATTCTTGTTTTCTTTGTTGTGACACACATCCATCCATTACTTATGTGTGCTTGCATACTGAATCTTGACACTGAAGAAATTAATATTGGGGTGAACCTTTTTAGTTTTTTCCTGGTTATTGGTGGTTTTGAATCACTTGACAGTCGATAACATGCTAAGTGAGCTTCTTCATGCATAAATTGAATAACTTCTAGATGAAGTTGATCATGCAGCAACATTAAGTCAATGACCTCATACAAGGCATTGCAATTTCACCATTTATTCATTCCACTATTGTTATTCTAATTTTCCAAATTTTGAAGAAAATTAAGTTTATTTTTCCATGACTCCAGACATTCAGCTTTTTTATACCTTTATTCCACAATACATTCTATTTTCTAAATGATATTGTGGAAGCTAGTGGATGGAGTGGATCTGCAACTGCCTAATGTTATGAGATACTAATGTTGTTACTCAGCATCATATCAGAGTCATTTATGAAAAATTTATTGGTTAATAAATTTGTGTTCCAATTTTTGGAAAGTTCTAGTAATTTTACATTATCACACATTTCCTTCTTTACTGTGATTCCTTAGTTGTTTTGAGGGAGATTTGAATTTGTATATGTAATTTGATGCTACCCTACTTACACTAGTGATTATCACCTTATATTTTTAATATTTTGGGATGTATTTATTGCCTAGAGTTGAATTGGTATGTAAACTTGCATTGAACACATTTACTGCTACTTATATATGCCTTGTTATTGGTAATGATTTTTAAATTTCTTGATTATATCTTGTTTTCATAATTATTTACATTTTGAACTGTAAAATTGGCTTAAGATATGATCTTTCATCTACACTGTGATTCCCTGTTGTTACAACAAAACCTAGCACCCGCAAAAAGTATAAAGTCTCAATCAAGATGGTGTTAGTTTTTTACAATGCAAGAATATTACCTACTCACTTTGAGTAGCTTTTCCTTTCTCTTTTGGTTGGCTCTTCTTCAACTCAAGGGGGCATCCCTAAAAGGTAGGATTTCTAGGCTATAGAATGGGGGCATAAGGTGATTTAATAAGATGAGTGGTGGTTGTAGTGTATCAAATAGGATGAAGAAACAAAAATGGACAAAAGAAAGGAATGATTGAGAAGGAAGGAAATTGAAGCCTATCAGTTATGGGCTAATGGAGCCATAAGGCATTTGGATAAATGAGAGAACTTGTATGTCACAAACAACTACTTTCAAGCAGGTCATACGATATAATATTTTTGTTTACCATTTTCTACCAATTAGTAGATGAAGAAACAATTTGATACATTCATATTTAAGGTGTGTACTTGAGATGAAAAGGGCCTAATGTATGCATTTGATCTTTATGTGTTCGCTAGAAATGTGTTGTAGAAAATCAGTCTTCAAGGGCTAAATTTCTACTCATCAATCCGTTCATAAGGTGTTTTTTAATGGCTATAGTATGCTTCAAAATCTGCAACATAGTTGATAGAGGAAAGGGAAAAAAGTGCAGAAATAGATAGCCAATGTTAGGGTATCTGTGGTATTCATGTTCTAATTATGCAATATTTCAAGTTCACAGTTATGGTACATATTAGCCAAGACACTGTCAGAGAGGGCTGCATGGGTGCTGGCCATGGACAGAGGGTTGAATATGGTGAGAATCAACGCATCTCTGATTGTGGGACCTGGTATCACATACAAAAGCTCAGGATCTACCATTGCATATCTTAAAGGTGAGGGTGAGAGATCCGCATACCAAATAGACTCTATTCTCGAACGTACAAATATGGTATAGTAATCCCTTGGAGAGGACCTAATCTATTGGTATAGTAATCCCGATAGCGTATTAGGTGTTGCAAATCAAGCATGTTTGGAAACCAAAGCTTCAGGAAACCAAACTTTGGATCAATGTGTCTTCTATCAGCATCTTTGGAACATGGACCTCAACTCTGCCCTTTGGCTATAGATTTGGTTCTAGCTATCCAACTCTATTTCCTGGTTTCACCTGTTTCTATAGTGCGAAAATAGTTAAATTTACTATTGATTCCCAACTCCAAGAAATATTTAGATTTGGAACTATTTAATCAAAATACATTCCCATTTTATTCAAGTCCCTTTCAGTCTCAGAATTGGTGATAATCTATCTTGGTAGATATTGTTTCCATTATTAAACCCTCACATTTTATCAAGGAAACATTCATGGGGCAAGATCTAGATGAACAATTACCTGAGATGAAAAAATACAATCTAGTGTGAAGGATCTCATTTTTCTTGAGCTAGCTAGGTGAATATGTCATCCATAGTAGGTGAAACCATATAAGACACACGAGATTTGAGATTTGAAATGTTTCTCAAAGAGTGCACCGCCATTAAAGCTTAGTCACTAAGCCAAAAAATCAATGCGGAGGAGACTCCAGGAGGTATGCCCTGCCATTGTTTACTTGGAAATTAATTTCTCGTGGTCACTAGCCAACTTAAGTTCGTCGAAGCATTCAGGTATGCATAGCCTTTCTTGCATTGAATCTTTAGTGGTCTCAAGCAGTATGCCTATTCTGTTCATGTCAATGCATGGAATTTAAGCTCAAATAAATCTGAAATTTAGAATAAAGTAATTCATAATGTCTTCAGGTGGAGGTGGCCATGATACATAGAAAAAATCAACATGATCTAGAATTCAAAATAATGTGGCAGTAAAGAATATCTCCACCGATTTTTATCTAGTGATTTAAAGCAACAATCTGCATAAATATTTTGTAAATGACAAGTCTTTACTTTCTTCCCCTTTAGCCACTATGATCAAACCTATTATCTGAGCAGAAGCATCAATATCAAATCAAATCAAGCGTCAGTGTTAGCTAATGCTGGGGTTCAAGGTGTTCCTGGAAGATGGTAAAAAAATTGGTTAGTAGCAGAATATCTGAACTTACAAGGAGCTTTTTTTGTTGAATATAGTCCCTACAACTCATTACTATGTCACAATTTTATTTCTTTATAGATTTCAGGGGATGAAATAGTATGCTTTTGGAATAAGGCCATAAGTATCCTTACATAAAATTTAGGTTATGAGGCTTTATCCTACATGGATTTGCTGCGAGAAAGACATTGATGGTAGGTACGCATCTGGAAGATTTCTTAAATTATAACCTTCTCCTCATTATCTCTATCAAACAGAATTCTGACCTACGACAATGGCCAAAAGTGTTATTGACAGGGACCAAATCGCTGTATTTTCTGCAAATGTTAAGGTAAATTTGTGGATCACCTCTTTATTACGTGTTCATATGTTATTTCTGTATGGCAAGATGTTCTCCAATATTTAAATTGTTGAGGACAATTTAATTATGGGTCCCTACTTCAGGGTCTTTAGACATGGTTTGCACACACTCAATTTTGAGCTCTTCTTAGCTATATTATGTGGGGGTTATGGATGGTTGGAACAAGTGGAATTTTGAGGATCTGGCAGAATAAGTGGACGGTTGGAATAAGATAGAGAATCTGGAAACGCATATAATTAGAATTTCCTATAAAGAAAGTTGCAAAGATAAAAAGCCAAAGGATTTTAAGATAAATCATAATGAAGCAAGGGTTTTTGATGGAGCAAGGTATTCTAGAAGATGCGGATATGGTGTTGTTTTGTTTTTATCTCACCCGTTACTCTACCTTAAAGTTTGGAGCTGATCAAGGGTTCAAATAAGAGGATAGAACTATTTGCCTTGTAGATTTTTTTGAAGTCTTAGTTTTCTTTAGAAAATGATATCAAATATTTGTAGGTACCAAGAGTTTCAAAGTTGAAAATGGCATTGGTTTATTGAGAAGTGTCAAATCAGATATTTTCAACTACCAGGAGTTTCAAAGTTGAAAATTGCATTGGTTTAATGAGAAGTGACAAATCACTAATTTAGTGTTTTCTCCTTTGCTTCACAGAATTAGGGAGATAGGGTTCACTCTTTGGTCCATTGCAACATCTGTATAGAGAATTTAACAAATCAGCCAATGGACTCTCAAAAAACGTTATGGCACAACAAAAAGGTTTTGCTCTTGTTCAAGGAGTTCAACTGGGAAGCAAGCTTCCCAGTGAGATATAAAATCCTCTATTGACTTAGAAGAACAATGGTAGGTGTTGTAGTTTACTTGTAACTCTTGTTGTCATGTCTAGTGTATACCAATTGCAGAAGATGGATGTGGTATGTATTTGGGGTAAATCCAATGGTTAAGTTCCAATGTATTTAGACGAGTAGTTTTGTATGAAAGCGCAGAATTTTTCATGCATATTTTGCTTTCACACTTGAAATAGAAAACACAGTTTTTTCTTGGAAAAAAAATGTGTGTAAAATACTAAAGATGTAAACAACTCAAAGATTTAGAATCCATGAAGGGGGCGTATGAAATAAATAATTCATACTTTTGATATTTGATATTTGATAGTGAAATTATAATATGCTTTTTTTTTCTTTTGTAAGTAAGCGAGAGTTGTATTATATTATAAAATTCTGAAGATTACATTTGACTTCAAATGTGCTCAGTTTGCCACACCTCATACCATTCCCTAACAGGTACGGAGAAATTAATTATTGTTCAGTTATTGAAATCACTGAAGATTATGTATCTTCAAGATTTAAATTGGGTTTCTTACCTAATGATATTTTTTCTTTAGCTATTATGTCACAATGAAATTAATCATACATAGATACTCTCCAAATATAATCATGAATTCATTATTTATTTGATTTTTTTCATAATTTTCTAATAGATTTGAAAAACCAACGGTCTACCAACAACATCTGAATAATAAGAAGTTGACTGGATTGATGGTTGGATATGGAAACTGTGCAACCCTAAGCAGCGAACTTTAAGGGAAGGGGGGGTTTCCCATGTTACAGCTTAACAACAGCCATGAATGAGGTGCACAAGAAAACTTGGGGAGTTTACATGTTCAAACTATATCCATTTTTGTACATACTGTAATGTAATTTTCACTTCAAGGTTTGGATAGTTGGCAATAAGTCGATTTCCATAACGACCAACATTAAAATTTTAGCCGGTGACTAAGGCTCTCTACCATATGCAATTTTTTTCATTAATTTCTGATGTAAAATCAATTTCCTGATTTCTGGAAAGGAAAAGTGCAAGTAAGTTGTTGATGGGTTGTTTGGTGTGTGAATAAAAAGTGGGATACCCCACACTTTGGAATTTTTTTGTCATTATTAAAGTTCCTCCCTTTGTTTTACCATTATGGGAAGTTGCACTTTCTCTTATCATGAGTTGTGTTATGAATGGAATGAGAAGTTACACTTTCTCTTATCCTGAATTGTTTTATGAGTGGAGTGCATAACGTTAGTTTGATGGTATTTTTATATATTGGGATGTTGAATTCTTTAATTACAAGATAAAAAATTGAATACTAGTTTTCCTGTTCAAACTTTTATTTTTAAAGTTTTTAGTCAAGCACCGTCACTGGTCAAACTTGTGAGAGGCCACTGTTGTGAGAGGCCTGGATTATGTAATAGTTGTGTAACTGCTGGTGCCTATTGGTGATTATATGCACGGAGGAGAGCCGACCTCCATTGTTGCATTAGACTATGGAGGGATGAGTTGAGCTTCATGAATTTATGATACCGCCCCCTCGAATTCCCCGATCCATTCCCACGAGAAAATTCTGCCATGAGCTGAGTCGGTTTGGATGTGTGTAGTAGAAAGTGAGGCACAACTGTCAGTTTGGAGGTGTGTTGGGATTGTCGTGTTGACTTTGTTCATTAGTTATTGGCGTTTTAATTTTTTTTCCACTTGTTCTTCTCATTGAAGAAATCGGTAGAGGCATGGGCCTTTTTGTTGGAGGATTGTTGAAACAAAATGATCTGCAAAGATCCCAATTTGTTGAAACTCCTCTCCAACCTCAATATCAGTGCTGGTAGTAGCATGATCAACAACACTATGCTTAGCAGAACTAGAAGAACAAGTTTTCCAAACTGCACGAGAACTACTTCCCTCATGAGTCACCATGTGCCATGCTTGGTCTCGGTGGTTCTCTTCCTTCTACTCCTGGTTCAACTACCATATCTTCATTGGAGCCAACAACCCAAACTCCACTAGACAACTATTCACCATTTTGTAGTAGTGATTCGCCATTTGTATTGGTGATTCACCATGTTTTTACAACATAATATAATCTCGTGAGAGATTCGCCAAAAGATTATATATACATATTATATTATTAATAAAATCGCCTTCCATTTTTCCTATGTATAATGGGGATTCGCCTATTTATTATATATATAAATTTAGGGGGGTTCTTAAAATTTTCCCTGTCTGTAACAGTTTCATTTGAATATCAAGTACAAGAAGGGTAGCACCAATAATGTTGCAGACTACCTCAGCCGACCACCGATCGTGGTGCTCACCATCGTTTTCAACTCTTGTGGGCACGAGACTTCTGATTAGCCGCTTCTCTATGAGAGCGACCCAAAATTCATCCACACTTACAAGGCACTCTTGGGGGGTACGCAAGTTCCAAATTTTTACCTCCAAGATGCACTTTTATGTCACTTCGGACACCTTTGTGTTCCTTCAAGTGAGTGTGCCAAGATGATATGGGAAGCACACTATAGTCAAGTCGTTGGGCATTTCGGGGTCATGAAAATAGTAGCAGTACCGCAGAAGTATTTCTATTAGCCGAACCTTCGAAAGGATGCCGGGAAGAACATTAGATCCTACACTTCTTGTGCCATTTCCAAACCAAACATCAAGAAGAAAGGCCTATATACTCCGCTACCTACACCTAGCTGACCTTGGGAATCCATCTACATGTATTACATGTCGGGCTTGCCTTCTACTAAGCACGGAAATGACTATGTTTTCATGGTCGTCGACAGATTCTCGAAGATGGCCATTATGGCGGCTTGCAAGAAGAATATCACTGCAGAACCCACTTGCTAAAATCTTCTTGGAATGAGTGTGGGTGCACTTTGGGATCCCATAGTCTATCATATCAGATCAGGATAGTAGGTTCCTCAGCACATTTTGGTCCAGCCTTTGGTCAATGCTGGACACCAAGCTCACCAAGTCCACAGCTTTCCATGCCCAAACAGATGGCCAAACATAGGTCGTCAACAGAATGATTGTACACATTCTACGCATGTACAATTCAAATCATCCATGCACATGGGACGAGAGCCTCCCCTATGTAAAAAATAGTTATAACCGGGCTCTCCACAGTTCAATCGGCCATATCCCCTTTTAGGTGGGCTTGGGATTCCAGTCACTATGTCCCATTGACATAGCCATGCCATTTGTGGCTACTCAGGCCAATTCGGCTAATGTCCAGTCTGAAGTTGACAAAGAAAATAGCTTCATAAAGTGCATTCAACACATTTTCCAACAGGTTCATGACATATTGGACAAAGCCAATTCTATGTACAAGAAACACCATGATCAACATCGGGTGCCACACAACTTCCAGGTGGGCGACAAAGTATGGCTAAATTTGCAGAAGGAGCACCTCATTGGACCCCACCGCAAGTATCTCCTACTCTGATACGCACCGTACACAATCACCAAGGCTATAAGGAACAATTCCTTCGAGCTCAGTATTCCACCATTCCTTGGTCTGAACCCAGTATTCAATGTGGACTGCCTTTTTCCTTACTTCCCACATCTTCTGGACACCTCTGAATTGCAGAACAACTCACACCAACAGAGTTAAACCCAAACTACATGGAACAGGCCACCATAGATTGTATCATGGACATGCAAATCAAGAACAATTTCCAATAGAAGATCCAACTATATCACGTTGTCAAAGTTGGCCAACACCTGCATCAAGGAAAGTGGTTCACCAGGGACCAAGTTCAACAGAAATTTCCTCATCTCATGGAGGAACTTAACACAATGGGGACCATTGCTTCCTAAGGGGGGAGGAATAATCCAGGTGGATATTTTTGGTCACCCGCCTATTCCACTTGGGGCTCCACCATTGTCTCTTTCATTTTTCAGTTTCAGCACAACTTACTATTTTTAGCAGTTGTTCGAGTCCTGAACTTCCAGAGCCATTTTGAGGCACTAAATTACGTTTTTTTGGAAAACTGGGAGCATGGACCAATGTTGCTTACTCAAAATTTTTAGTCCTTAGATAGATATTTCTAATGAGGTATGGTATGCATCAAATGGAGATCGCATGCCAATGTTATGTCTTTGGGAAGTTGAAACACCAATTTACCCAAACGGGGCCCATATTTCTGGCGCTTCATCTCCTAGGGTTAGGGTTTTGGCTGTTTAGGATTTCCCATTGTTTCCAAATAATAAATAGGCCCTCTAGCCTCATTGTAACTTATTTTAGAGGCCTATAGCTGGCACAATTCTTGTCAGAGATAGCTACCATCACCCTCGCTAGTTTTATTTCCATTCTTTTTGTAAGAAAATTTCAGTTCTTTGATATTAATGAAATGAAGTGTTATTTCTGTTGCATCCTTGTATTTATGGTTATTTGTTTATTCTGTTGCATTCCTGCATAAATCTGGATCACTATCACAATATATCAGCATGCAAGTTGTATACATGTTGGGTTGATTTGAGGTTAAGTAAGCCCAAAGTAAGTATAGTTTCTGAGGTTATAACATTAATTGCAACCCCAAGGTCTACCATAAGATTTGGAATATCAAAAAAATTTATTTGAACTATGAGGATTGGATTCCCTGGATCACTGTATTTAACAGGTGTAGTTTTTCCTAACATTATATCTCATAATCTCCCTGTGACATGAATAGTAAGTGGATATTTAGTCTTCCTTTCGGGTTTATTTAATCAAAACTATCTAATTGTTTTAGCTTAAATCGACACATCCTTCATGGCTTGGAGAAATGGTATTTTAACAAGTAGATTCTGTAATTCTCCCAAAAGATCAAATTCAGGTTGAGGGGTATGTTTACTATAGGAAAAAATTTCAAGATAAGGTGGGCCTGTGTGACCCACTCAAGTGACATTTTTTTTGGTGGGGGGTTATTGTTCTGCAACAACTTGTGTAGAATTGCCCCTAGTTTCCTCGTAAGGGTGTATAATTCCTGGTTCTGAGGTCGAGACTTCACCCTTAGTGTGTATGATTATTATTCGTGAATTTTTTGTATTCACCACTCATCTAGATTGAAAATTTAACTCATTACATTCCACATTGGCAATACCATATACAAGAAGGTTGATTTCCTTGATTTTTTCAACCCCACTATTATCTAGATTCAGGTTGGTTTCGATGGAAAATTATGGATGAAGAGAAGGATTAATAGCAGAGGAATTTGGTGGGAGTTGTAGTTGGTTCTATGCCATAGGCAGAGGAAGCCAACTTTTAGGAAGAGGAGTGCCATGCCAGTTCATAGACCAAGAAGGCACTGGACTAGGTTGAGGTGACCATGACTACCATGGTCTAGGACACTGGTATACTACAGCCATGGTGGAGAAGGAAATTCTGCATGCTGAAACCCATAATTCCAATTATAAAAATACTAAGAAGTGTCTTTATTCATACCTTGATTCATATTATGATGTTAGATTTTCCATGGATTCTTTGATCCCTTGAAATTGAGGTGGTCTATTTCTTCATTTGTCCCCTAGAAAACTTCCTTCATCCTAGGAAGTGATGGACACGTGCTTGTGGAGTGATTTTTCTTGCATAGAGCATAGGCTTCAACAATGTTAAGTGGGCACTCCTTTAGTGGGTGCCTCTTCCTAAAATTTTGGAAGAATATGGAAATTTAATTCTCAGCATCAATTTTCTTCTTTTTTTCTTGCATAACATCCAACTTTGAAGATAATCTACTAAATATGTGAGTACTCAAATTTTCTAGTACGTTCCCAATTTTTTCTTTTGTGACCCCATTGTTGAATGGTTTTATGGTTATGCTATAAGATTATCATGTTACTTTCTTGCTCCTTAAGGAATCTTGTGAAAATTTGACACACAATTTATAGATGGTGTCAAAATATTCCTTTGAGATATCTCTCTTTCCTACTACGTTGAGAAGTTCCATAGATTCTCCCCTTAATGCACGAAGCACGATTATCTTGAAGATATGTTTATCCATATCACTGTAGCCTAATATTTGCAAGCTATACTTAAAGTATTCCACAAATTCCTCCATATCCTCATCCTCTTTCGCATTATCTTGAAGATATCTTCTTTAATATCCTCAGACTTGTAGTAGTCCCAGTATTTCTCAAGGAACATTTTCCCCATTTCCTCCCACGTTGTGATATAGTTTCATCCTAAACCCATAAATGACTTCAATATTGTTCCCTTTAGAGTAGCAGGAAATATTTTTATTTTTTTAACATTTTAAATGTCATCATACCCTCGACACATATCATCTAAATCGAAGAGGAAATTATCCAGATCATTGAAACAGAGGCCATGGAAGTTAGGTAATATTGTTAGAGGAATATTTTTCATAGGTACATCGCCTCTAATGTCCCCAATTGAGAATTAAATGATAGAAGGTGTGATGGCCACTAATATCCTCTAATATTCACTTCGAATCTCAACAGGTTCTTGATGTACTACAATACATGGTTGAATTATCTTAACAAAAATTCCACAGTCGGGAAGAAGAATTAATTCTCATATATTTTCTCCTTCATCACTTTCATATCCTAGATTTTCTACTTTTTCTTCTCCTTCAACACCTTCAACGCATAATTCCTCAAATCTCATTCTTCCTACTTTACCTTCTCTGTCAAGACCTTCAATTCTTAATTCCTCAGACCTTATACTTCCTAGTTCCTCTTCTCCTTTATTACCTTCAATGTTTAATTCCTCAAATATACTACTTCCTACTACCTCTTCTTTAGGATCTGCTTCTGCTATTGATGAGGGTTCTAGTTTTGAAACTATATGGGCCCCAGACCTTATCTGAGATCTTACCGTGAAATTTTCCCATGATAAGTTTCCTTATTCAAATCTCGAGATTATTTCTTGAATATAGGTAATTCTACATAGATATTTCCTTCCTCGACCATTTCCTCCTATGATTTTTTGGGGTCTTCCTCTACCCCTTGGGTTTTGTCCCTTTTCATGCAATCTAAATAGATAGAGAGTTAAATAAAAAATACCAAAATAAGTCAAATTCTCTGGCCCTGGTAAAAGGTTTGGTGAAAACCTTGCCTCACCAGGAAGAGAGTGTTGATCAGCAGTTGTCATTGATGTCAACTCAAGTAGCACCAGGGGCTAACCCAATATTGCATGGGAATTTTGAAATACCAAATTAATATATTTTGGGTCAATAATTCTTTTGATGGTTTCTACTTTTTGATATGTTTCCGTTGATATGTGGCACTCCATGTAATTCTTCACGGTTTGAGAGATATTCATGTTTGAAGTTGGTACCCTCAGTTAGTGGGCTAAAACCACATGGGGTTGGGGCATGGTTCATTGAAAAGTAATAATTAATATTTTTTAAGCTCCTAAAATTCCTCCCATGTTCACTTGTTGAAGCCCCTCTCAACTTAAGCATTTATATAAATTGTGATCCTCATTTCCTCCTTATGCAAGGGATTCAGTCATCTAAAACAGGTCATCGTGGAATTTTAGCTCTATTGTTTCTTCTACGAAGGTTCAAAAGCTGAAATTTTCATGATGTGAAGCCGAAATCCTGAGGAAGCTCTTGTAAAAATTTTAGATCAAGGTGCACAACATTTGTGGAGATATGATTTGTGGAAGTCAGGGTTTTTGCAGACCCCTAAAAATCATCTCAAAGAAGTAACCTTGGTAAAATCGTCATAAATATCTCTCTGAGTATTAGATTTAAATTCCGTAATAAGTGGCAGATATTTCATAGTCTGTAATTTTTTCTTTATCAATTTCAGAGCCAAATGAAGAAACAGTGACACGTGGCACATCGTACAAGTGTGTTCTGCTGAAACATTCCATAATCATGGCATTGTGAGAGATTGGGTATAACTCTCTCTTTAAGAATCCAAACTAGTTTAGACCTATGGCATTGGAAAGATGACTTAGAGGACTAATGCATGACCAAAAATCAGATATTTAGGATTTGAAACAATAGAGATACACCATATTCAATACCAAGTTCCTAGAAGGCAAGAAAAAGCTAGATCATGTGTTGTCAAGGGTTGCAAAGGACCAGAATTTCTATGGCAAAAAAGAAAAGAAAGGTGCAACAGAGGTTAGCATGATAGGAGCAGCAACCAAGGTGCATAATAGCATCAAGAAGTCCATCATATGAAGTCTTCAATTGGGCAGCACTGCATACAATCATTGTAAAGGTATCATTGTACTTATTCATTGTAAATACATTATTGTACAAATTGTACTAGTGTCTATCTGCCAAGGGTTGAAGAGGTAGTGTTGGGAGGTCTAGGATCATCATTAGGTGGTTGTGTCAAAATTGGGGTTATGGTCTAGTATATCTTCTTCTTCTACATCATTCTATATTATTGTAAAGTGGACCATTTTCCTTGGTACGGGAGTCCATTCTTCTTTTATTCTTCTATAGGGTGGTAGGGTGGTTCTAGGGTGAGTTGTAGCTCATTGGGTGTTGGGGCATCTGTTCAGCTGACTACTGAAGAATCTTGGGTATTGGAGCATCCATCCAGTAGGAGTTGGAAAAGAATGATTTTCTATATTCTAGGAAGTTGGAGCTTTATTTTCTATTGGAGTTGAATATTAAAGAATTATTAGAAAAGCATTAGGTGGGTTTTGTCCCGGAGTGGGTTTCCACCATAAAAACTATGTGCATTTTTGTTCCTCTTGTTTTATGCTATCATTATACAAACACTCTTGTTTTCTGCTATCATTATACAAACACTGATAACAATTGAAGATTAATTAATGCTCCAATCGTAAGGAATATTGATTCCCCCCCCCCCCCCCCCCCCCCCTCCTCTCAGTATTTCCAACAATTGGTATCAGAGCTTGGTTCCTTTAATATTAGTTTAACAGTTGGAAGGAGGTCATGGAGCATACCAAGAATGGTGTACCTCTATTCAATGAAAATAATTATGCACTCTGGAAAGGAAGAATGAAGGTTTATCTCTTGGTGCAAGGTTATGAAGTATGGGACAATGTTCAAAATGGATTTGCATCAACCACGGATGAACAAGGTAAGAAGAATTTGGTAAATGATGCTAAAGAAAATAATATTATTATCAGTGGACTTATTGAATCTACTTTTCATAACGTGTTGGGTTGTGAAATAACCAAAAATGTATGGGACAAGCTTGAGAATATATATGCAGGTGGCTCAGATGTCAAAGAAGCAAAGCTTCAAATCTATAGAGAAAAATTTGAGCAACTCAAAATGAAAGAAGATTGCAACATTGTTGCATACTTCCAATACATTGATAAAATAGCCAATACTTTTGAAGGATTGGGAGAGCTAGTTGACGAGAAGACTATTATACAGAAGATTCTTAGAACGTTACAAGGGAGATTCAACCCAAAGGTATCAGTCTTAGAATACAGTGCAAATCTGGAAAAACTCAGTGAAGAGGAATTACATTGAGTTCTCATATCATATGAAATGAGACTGAATGAAGAAGAGGGTACTTCACATCTAGCAAATCCATTCATTGCATCTAAGAAAAATAATAAGGATAAACACCCTTCCATTGAAAATACATGCACTTGCAAGTGTGAAGGAAAGGGAGATGATGAAGAAGTTCTTTCAGATGAAGAATATGGTTACATCACAAGAATACTAAAAATTGGTAAGGGACAATTCAAAGGTAAACTACCATTGATATGTTTTAGCTGTAATGAGGTTGGGAATTTTGCAGCAAAATGTCCAAACAGAGGTAACGACAACTCAAAAGGAAAGAAAGGCTTTAAGAAATTCAACAAGCCAGGATCCAAAAGGAACTTTCTCTCTAAAGAAGATAGCTCATCATCCGATAAAGACAATGAAAGTGAAGAATAAGCCAATGAGAGAGTATTTTTTATGGCCAAGCACAATAAACAAGAGGTATCAAACAACGAAGAAGAAGGATGTACCATAGATAAATTTTATGAGGAAGCAATCAAGCTTATAAAATATGTCAAGGTGGAGAAGATCTATTCCAAAACTCTGGAAGAACAAGTTCAAGGTCTCAAAATTGAAGTTGAAGAACACAAATGCATTGAAGAGTCACTTCAAAAGAAGTTGGAAGAAAGCAACCAATAAAGGGAAGAATTAGAAGCCAAAGTAGTCTCCCTATGTGAGGAAGTGAAGAAAGGAAAAACTATCTAAAACTATGCCAATAGCTCAAGGGCATTGGAAGAACTCATCAACAATCAATGATCTTACAATGAAAAAACTGGCATCGGCTACAAAGAAGAAGAAGCAAGACCTTCTACAACAAAATATAATGAACCTATGAGATTTGACATGCATGTAGACTTCATTCGACAAGATTCACAAGAATAGGCTTGGAAGACAATTCCTCGATGAAAATTTCCATCCAGGTACCAACATATTTTTTATGGCTACTATTATTCATGTTGAAAATTTGGTCATAAAGATGTAGAATGTCTCACATACCCTAGGAACGAATACAATTCCAGGAGATCTATCAAATATGAACCCCCTAGGGCTTAGCAAAACATCAATAGATTTTAACATTTAAGAAATAATATTGAATGTTACAAATATCGAAACTTTGGACACATAGCCAAAGACTGCAGACTTGAAAATCATCCAGAAGAATCTTTGAAGCCACAAAATGAACGAACATGGAAGAAGAAGAAGAATGATAATTGTGCTCTCACTCTCAAGGCTCAAAAGAAAAAAGATGTGGGGTATGTTGATAGCGGTTGCTCAACGCATATGACTGGAGATAGAAATAAATTTGTATCTTTGAAAGAGAAGAAGGATGGAACCGTGTCCTTTGGAAATGGTGGATCTTCAAATGTTATAGGATTAGGTATTGTGACTCTCGAAATCAAAGATGCTCTAGCCAAGAATGTTCTATTGGATGAAAACATGAATCACAATTTTCTCAGTGTTGGACAAATGTGTGATCAGGGACACACAATACTATTCAACTCCACGAAATGTGAAATCAAGAAAGGCGTGTATGGTGAAGTTGTGGCTACAGCAAGTGGACTTCCAAACGACATATATGTTTTAGATGAAGAAACTAAAGCATGTCTAATAGCTAAAGAGGATGATACAATAATTGGTAGCAATGATGATCGACTAAATAAGAAGTTTACTAAAAATTTGCAAAGTGATTTCGAGATGTATTTACTTGGTGAGCTGACATACTTCTTAGGGCTTCAAATATCTCAGCAAGAGAAAGGAATATTTATATGTCAAGCCAATTACATCAACGAAATGCTCAAGAAATTTAAAATGGAAGATTGCAAACCCATCCTTACTCCAATGGTAACAGGTTGCAAATTGAGCATAGAATACTCATCTAAGGATGTGGATCAAAGGATGTACAGGTCTATTATTGGTAGTCTTCTATATGTAACAGCCTCCCAGCCAGATGTTATCCAAGTAGTTGGACAAGTAGCAAGATTCCAAGCAGCAAAAAAAGAGTCACATATTAAATATTCACTATCATTGGAATATCTTCACCAGAAGCTTGAAATTCTCCCAAGTTCTCATTATATTTTCCTTTTTTAGAATATAAAGGGGGAGTGGAAGTAGATTACAGATCTGCAGGAGGGTTGTGTGTCACGGGGAGTAGAAGTGTGTATAGGTTCGCAGGATGGTTATGTTTCAGGGGGAGTTACCCTTTGCCATTGATGTCAGAGGGGGGGAGAATGTTGTAGGAATAGGTGTCATGATTGCAGAGGGAGTAGTTTTGTTGCCATCAATGCCAAAGGGGGACATTGTTGATTAGAGGTTGTCATTGATCTCAACCCAAGCAGCTCCAGGGGCTAACCCAATATTGCATAGGAATTTTGACGTACCAAATTAATATATTCTGGGTCAATAATTATTTTTATGGTTTCTACTTGTTGAGATGTTTCCGTTGATATATGGCACGCCATGTAATTCTTCATGGTTTGAGAGATATTCATGTTTGAAGTTTGTCCCCCCAGTTAGTGGGCTAAAACCCCATGGGGTTGGGGATGTGTCATTGAAAAATCATAATTAATATTTTTGAAGCTCTTGAAATTCCTCCCACGTTCACTTGTTTAAGCCCCTCTCCACTTAATCATCTATATAAATTTTGATTCTCATTTCCTCCTTATGCAAGGGATTCGACCATCTAAAACAGGCCATCGTGGAATTTTCGCTCTAAATTATTTTATACAAAGGTTCAAAAACTGAAATTTTTATGAGGCAAAGCCGAAATCCTGAGGAAGCGACTGTAACAATTGTAGATCAAGCTAAGAAAAATATTTTTAGATATGATCTGTGGAAGTCAGGGCTTTTGCAGGCTCCTAAAATTGATCTCAAAGAAGTGACCTTGGTAAAATCGTCATAACTCTCTCTCTGAGTATCAGATTGGAATTCTGTAAAAATTGGTGGATATTCCATAGTCTTTACTATTTTATCTATCAATTTTAGAGCCAAATGAATAAAATTGACACGTGTCACGCCGTACAAGTGCGATGTGCTAAAATAGTCCATAATCAAGGCATTGTGAGAGATTGGGTAGAACTCTCTCTTTAAGAATAAAAATTGGGTTAGACCTGTGGCATTGGAAATACGACACATAGGACTACTGCATGACCGAAAATGAGATATTGAGGATCTAAAATAACAGAGATACACCAGATTCAATACCGAGCTCCTCGAAGGCAAGAAAAATCTAGGTCATGTGTTGTCAAGGGTTGCAAAGGACCAGAATTTCTATGGCACCAAAGCAAAGCAAGGTGCAGAAGAGGTTAGCAGGAAAATAGAAGCAACCAAGGTGCATAAAAGTAGCAAGAAGTCCATCATATGAAGTCTTCAAGTGGGCATCACTGCATACAATCATTATAAAGGTATCATTGTACTTAGTCATTGTAAATACATTATTGTACAAATTGTACTAGTGTCTATCTGCCAAGGGTTGAAGAGGCAGCGTTGGGAGGTCTAGGATCATCATTAGGTGGTTGTGTCAAAGTTGGAGTTATAGTCTATTAAATCTTCTTCTTCTACATCATTCTATATTATTGTAAAGTGGAAAATTTTCCCTGATATGGGAGTCCATTCTTCTTTTATTCTTCTATAGGGTGGTAGGGTAGTGCTAGGGTGAGTTGTAACTCATTGGATGTTGGGGCATCTATTCAATTGACTACTAAAGAATCTTAGGCGTTGGAGTGTTCATCCACTGGGAGCTGGAGAAGAATGCTTTTGTAGATTCTAGGAAGTTGGAGCTTTATTTTCAATTGGAGTTGAATATTAAAGAATTATTAGAAAAGCATTAGGTCGTTTTTGTCCCGGAGTGGGTTCTATGACTGAAAAGCATTAGGTGGTTTTTTTCCTGTGTTCTTTTGTGTTCCTCTTGTTTGCTACTATCATTGTACAAACACTGATAATAATTGAAGATTAAATAATGCTCTAATTGTAAGGAATAGTGATTCACCCCCCCCCCCCCCCCCAAGTATTTCCAACAGAGAGACTGGCCGGTTTGACATGCAATTTAAAAGGAAAGCTAAAAATTAGACAACCAAAGAAGTCCTAATTCTAGAGCCTTGGAAAAGGGTTGGTATGAAACCTCACCTGACTAAGGCGAGAGAGTGGGTTCTATGATAAGAAAAGGCATAAAATGAAATCAACAGAATAAAAAAAAACAATTAATGTAAATCTAATGCTCAGGTCTTGGAAAATGGTGGTGAAAAACCACACCTAATGAGGAAAAGAGAGTTGTACTATGGTCAATATTGGTCATACTTTTGGGCCTTGAATAGCCTCCCAGAGAATCACGTCAAATTGTTGGGATGTTAATATAGATTTATAAACTATGTCCCTTTTTTATTTACTTTTCATTGTGGGGTTCATCTGGTTATTTCAAGGATATCATGTTATGTCTATGCACACCACATGTTCCCTACCTATTATTGAGAAATTAAAAAATACAAGGCCCAAAGCAAGCTACAAATTTAGTAACAATAATCAAATCATGTTGCTTTCTAAGTAAGAACAATCCAAAAGAACATAAATTTTGAGATAAAAACAAAATGATAGAACAAAAAGAAATTAGACAACAATCATAAAGAATAAATGATATAAATTTAAAACATACCTACTCCATACAACTGTGTCCAACAACACCTAGTGGAAAGACTGGGCCAAACTCTTCGATCAGGGTCATGGTTGAGAATAATATATTACACCAGGTTACAATTCATTAGTACTTTCATTAATTCAAAAAGGAATTACAAATAGAGTTTTATTGTTACACAGGATAGGATAATAAACCATTTCTCTTGGTTGTGCCATACTTATACACAACAGTGAATACTTGAATAACACATCTTTAAGAAAACCCATAGGCCGTGGTGACTGTCTATTCAAAAATTTACAATTATTCCTAAAATATGAAACATAATGGAAATTCATAATTAGCACTAGATTTGACATTTATTCAATAGTTGGTAGGTTGTTCGAAATAGTGCTACCAATCCACAGTCAACAACACCACCATAGACCCTATTTCACCAAACAATATTCGTTGCAAGTTATTGGATAATATGCCGAGAATATTTTTTATTAAATCATCTAAGTAAAATTACCTATGGCTATTGCTTCATTAATTAACAATTCAAGAAGACATGATATTATAATATACCTTCTCATTATTTGGGACAAAAATTGACCTCAAAAAAGCTATAAATAGGATGGAAAGGGATAAGTGTAAGAAGGTAAAAGTGGCTAATTTCAACATGCAACATGAGGTTACCAAGGGAATAATATGATGTAATAAATAAATGGGCCATAGTTGATAAATAAACGTGTTAACCCACATTATGCAAGAGACCACAAGTAGTTACAAAATCATGTGATAACCCCATTGTTACATGTCATTTTTTCACAATGACTTTTGATGTTGAGTATGGATCTATCACCATCCATACTCATGCTTCCTTGAAATTAAAACACTTATATTCCTTAACCAAGTCTTCAAAACTGTGACAAAGCTCTTAAGTGCTTTAAAATATTTCCTACGTGCTTTTTGCGGTCACTCACTATGCATGCACAAATATTCCTAATCTTACCTACAGATATCTGCACTTTGTTTTCTATTAAAACCTTCTCACCCCATTTAAAATAATGTAAATGTGAAAATTAACTTATATAAGCATAGTTGGGAAAATATTATTCCAAATAAATGCCTCTTGAGTCACGCCAGTTTGAGCTATGTCCCTCCAATCATGGAACTTATCCCCTTGGATCAAGGAATCCTAATAACTTCATTAGAGGATCACATCCCACTATTGGTGGATATGAAACCTCCTCAATTTATCCTATAAATTGAGCTGCAACTTTAGGAGTAAGGGGTTCACTAAAGATAATATTATGCTACTCATTATAGAGTGTAAATATTTTCAAACCAAGGAGAAAGATTGGAAAGGCATATGAGAGAAATTTTTACGAGATCAAGGCTTAGTTCCAAGATTGCTCTTTATATTCTTCACAACATATTTGGATATTTTTCTCATTGTGTTGTTATTAGATTCATTAAAAGCAATAACAATTCTTAATCTCCTTGATCATTAACTTAAGCTGGTATTTGGATTATTATATACTACAGGTGCTTTTGGCTCTTTGCATGTTTGTGCTTCCAGGTTCTTCTTAACATTGAAGGATTTATTGAGGACAAGAAGCAAGATATTCATCAAACATCTCACTGAAAGGTAAGAGCATTATCCTCTCTTTTCTAGTTTTGATAATCTGAATCGTGATAGCTTAGGGAAAGCGATTTTCATGTGGTTTTTTGTTTCTAGTTATCTGTTCAAGGGATGCTAGGGAGATTGCACTTGTCTGTAATAGGGATTTATCCAGAAAATAAATTTGTGACTCCACTAGGGAACAAGCTTAGTTTTCTCTTGATTCCTTTTGGTTTAGCTCTTCAATTTTTCTAGGTTGATTATGTTTGTGTGTTGTTGGGCTTATGAATTTTTAGATCCTCTGAATTAGAACACCTTTTTTTTATTGCTTTGAAAGCTTATATAAATTGTGTAGTTTTCTTTCATAAACAAAGCACATGTTTGCACAAGTTTTCAGTTTAATACAGTGTGAATGCACACTAGTTTTCATTGGGTACCTACACACCCCTTGATAATTTTCGAAAAAATGTATATTCTCTCTCTCCCAATGTGATTATAAATTTGTAGAGACTCAAACTCAATTATACCAACCCTCAAAGTCAGTTTGTGAACTCTTCCTAATTACCTTAGAGTATTTTTTATAAATTATCCTTTTTGTAATTTCAGGTAGGGTTTGCCCTAGTTTGTTGAATTGATCTATTTGGGAAGATAGATTCACTACCTAGATCACTATTTTTCTATCATTTCTCTCTGGAGCTACCAGGTGTCTTGTTAAACCTGCTTGTTGAGTGATTTTTTTTTTCCCATTTGTAAAAGGAAAATTCCTAGATAAGTGAAGTGTGATTTGTCTCAAAATGTAGTCTTTTATGAAATTTCTTCTCCTTGTTACCTTGAAAAAAAATATGATTTATTTTTCTTTCAGGTGAAATAAATCATGAAAGTACACTCATAGGTATCATTAGTTATATTATTTGTTAAGAGCTTTCATCTTTTAATTTTTTTATACATTTTTTAGGACTTTTTTCTATTTTGAAGAATTGAAAGATTATTTTGTCATAAAGTTGTATATTTTGTCTTTGAATCAATGAATATTTTCATTACAAAGTGATATTGGTTATGCTTCAAAATGAAATTGAATTTTTAATGAAAAATAATTGTTATGGGATGTTTTAAGAAATTTGTACTTCTTTGAGTTCAAAATATCCTTCTACCATCCCTTAACTAGGAATTCATGGAAACAAAGTATTTCATATTCATTGTTGAAGAATTTAGAGTAATTTTTTGAGTCAGTCACAACATCATTAAGTTTCATTTCCATATCCCTATGTAGGAACGATATCCAAATTGACACAACACATAATGAAATTTATCTACATATTTTTACATTTTCTAGGGCTCTTTCCACTAATAGAATTCAGTATTACTACTTTGGAATAGGGAGTAATCAAATTTCTAAAGAAGATAAACAAAAAAAATAGCATCTTGTAGTAGGGAAAAACCAAATTGTTGCATTTTTGCTCTGGGAATCTCTTCTTAAAAGAGTCAAGCACGACGTCATGTCAGACCCAGTGGAATAATCGTGCCAACTTCATTGGTAAATGTAGATATGCATGCATTATAAACAATAAACCTTAAATTAATCTTTGTCGAGGAGCGTGGGATCACTTGTTAGTAAACCTCATATTTCCCATGTTGAGGAGATTTCAAGGGGATTGTGCTTTGATACTCTACCCTTGTGTGTATATTGGGCCACAAATTGTTCTCTCAGGTTGAATTTTCTTAGTTAGGTAACCTTAGTGGATACAATATCTACAATTTTTCCCAAGGTGATGGTGGAGAGAAGGTCCCATTGTACCTAGGTAGATGATGACTAGACTCACTTGGAATTTGTGGAGAGTAATATTCACTTCAAGATGGCATAGTGGAGTTACTTGCACCAGAATGTTTCATTAAGAAGGTTGTGAGGGTAATTGTTCTGACCGCTAGTTTTCCACATTAATCTCTGCGAGGTTGGGTTTCATCACGAACTAGAAATTTTATTGTGGAAACATATTGTTTCTATGTGGATTGTTTCTTAGATTTTGTAGCGCATGTTCATTTTTTTGTTTACTTTCAGAGGCCTTAGGTGTGATTCTTTTGAAAAAAAAACATTTTTTGTGTTAATGAAATTAACCGTGGCTGAATTACTGAGACATTCACGTAGAATTTAGTGGAAACCCCCTAAATATATAGCCAGTCAATTAGACAAATCAACACTAAAAGGGTTCAATCATCAGGAAACGGGTGTTGTGAACGAATCATATATCATAATACATCTTGATTTCAGTGTTAATCAACCTCAAGTAACTGAAACATAACAATATCAATGAGTAATTTCTGAAGTAGCCATAGTTGAATCGGTAACTTGTGATTTTTCAGATACACAACTCACTGAACCAGAAATATCTGAACCTTAGTCTAATTCTACTTCATCTGAATCACCTTCAAAAGTTATAGCCCCGACTCCTGGTCATCCTTGTTCACCTCGAGTAAATATTCTCATCACTGAGGATATTCCTCCTAGCCTTATTAGCATTGAATAAATCTAGAATGAAGAAGAAGAAATTGTAATTACCTCTCGTCAAGAATAAGAATCTCCAATTCATCGATTTTTTACATTCTTCTGGTTATGGACATCCAAAACACCAAATTCCATTTTAATGTTTACCTAGGTGTTGGTGTTACAGAGGTGGATTATTATAGGCAACCTTAGTACTCTTCATTTAATTATCAACCTGGGGTAAGTCTTCTTATTTCAAGAGTGTTGGCACAATATATGCAAGTGAGATAGACTGATAGATACTCTCTGTTGAGAAAGGATTATCTAGCCTCCTAAATTCAATCAACTTAACAAGGAATGATTTGGTGAGTTATGGTTGGTTATTCTATCAAGCCTATGATTGAACAAAAACCTAACGGAATTGACCTAGATCAATATGAATGAATCGAACAACAGCCTAAGTGAATTGAAAAGAAATCATAAACGAATTGAACAACAATCATAAATGAATTGAATAGAAATATTAAGTGAATTGAACAACAATCTTAAGTGAAGCAATCCAAATGAACTGAATGGCAATCCTAAATAAATTGAACAAAAATATAAACGAAGTAACCTAAATGCATTGTATAGTACTCACTTATGTAATTTTGCAATGGAATTCTCTTGGTAAACTAACTTAATTACAGTAATCAACAAATGATTGCTTTACCGTACCGTCAAAGTAATTTAATCTACAAAGACAAGTATAATCAAGTAATAACTATATTGTGACTTGTAAATCGATTGCAGAAGTAATGAAAGAATCTAATGGTGATGAAGTATTATCATAAGTCAAAAAATACGAAATGTGATTATTCTAAATCAGGAAATACAGATACTAAAATTTTCTGAAGAACGAACAAATATAACCTTATTAAGTAGAGGAGTATGTTACAATCGCATTAGATAACTAAACATGGATTCTGTAATTAACGTGTAGCACAAAATTAGCGCAGAGACTCCGAGAGGTTGGGACCAAACCACTAGAAGTTCTAACGCGAGGAGAACCTCAACAGGTAATTGTTCAAAACATAAAAACTCAAAGGATAATGCAGAAATAGAATATGACAGTTGTGTCTTGACGTGTTGATTATAGAGGTGAAAACTCCCAATTAACTCTGACTCCCCATCTAGTTCATCCCTGATCCTTTTAAAGGAAATTTCAGCAATGAGGAAGCATTCTTCAAATGACAGCCCACTGCGTGTGGCTGTTGTTTGAGTTCATGGGATCAAATCCATTTTTTTGCCTTCTACCGGCCTCTGAGAGTTACTGAGATCCCATACATTTGCATCTGTCAGTTGTCTTTCCACCTACCATTGGTTCAACTATTCTGCCTTCCTGCATAAAGAGATACAATATGTCAATTTCATGTTAAAAAACATTATTTTTGTTGTTAGCCCTATTATTATAGTTTTCATAAATATTTTAATCCTTTATTTTTCAGATTAGGAAGAATTTCCCAAATTCTGACGTAATTTGAAGTGATTATAGGGTGGAAAAAAACCTCAATTAGGGCCCAACATACACCCCCACTTACCTTATTGCATTTCCTCATGCAAACATATGGTTGAGATGAAACTAAGTTAAGGAGTAGTAAGGGTAGACCCTTTCCTTGTATGCTCTGAAACCATGCTTTTGTCTCGTTATTGCAAAGGTGGCACTTGCATGCCCCTCTGGTAACTCATAATTATGATTATAGTCCTCAAGAGGATACTAGAGGAAAGGTCTTATATACCTACATCCCAGCCATGTAGGTCCCATGCTAAAGACCAAAATACTATATGAAAGGAATTTGGAGGCAGCAGTGTTGAAGTTCGTGTAGCCAAATGGTTCCATTTTCTTTACGTTGTTTGTAGGGGCCATCCACCTTTGTTTAGCTGTGGCCAAGGCTTCTTCACAAATGTCTTCAAAATACTCCTCTCCATTTTCTATGATATCCATATGGATGGGCCCCAGTCGAGTCCTTACACCTTTCCTTCACATAAAAGTCTTATGCTGGATAATCAGTTGTAGGGCTTTGGTGGGTTCTTCTCTCACCCACAAGTCCAGGCCGTTCTCTCTATTTTGGAAGATATTATAGGCCTTGGCCCACTTAATCTGGTTCTTGGTGAATGAGAGGAAGGCTTGGAGTTGGACATCTCCTATAAAGGGACAGGGATTATTATCTGTTTCCTCTTCCAAAAAGAAGTTGTGCATGTAAATTTCACATAGGAGGCCCTGGACTTGTTCATCTTGCTCATTACAGCAATCGAAAAATTATTCTATAGTCCTAAAAGTTGAATATTTCCTGCCGTGATGGCCTTGAATTTTAGCAGTAGATATTGTTCTATTAAGAACACAGTGTAGTTAGTGGCCAGTGCTCTTTAAGATATTGCATTGTTGTACATAGAACAAATCATGGTGATTTGTTTCTTGGCTTGCTCCATCTGTGCTTGTGCCATTTTTAGCTTTGCTTGTTCTTCTCTTAGATGGGAAAATGTTTCATCTTATGTAGAGGAGAGGTCTTTGAATTTCTTTTGTAATGCTTGGTATTCTTGTGTTGGTACCACCTCCTTCCTACATTGTGCTACCTCATGTTGTGCTTGCACCAGTTCATTTTGTAATTTCTGATAAACAACTTTCTCTACCACAGGGGTATAGGTAGGACTTCCTTTCTTTGGGTCTCCTTCTCTTGTGTAGTTTTGTGCTCGATTTGTGTAGAAGCGTCAATGGTACTTGTTATTTTTGTCTGAATTTCGGCCTCAGAAGTACATGCTTGGTCGGTTTGTACCCCAATCTCAGCTGTATCGATTGAATTGGTCTACACCTCAGCCTTTGTAGTGGCTACAAAATCGATTTGGACCTTAGCCTCAACAATGTTAACTAAACGTTTCTATATCTCGGCTCCAATGGTGTTTATCGAGCTGGTGACTAGTTCTGTTTGAGTCCCTGCAGTGGTGGTTTCTCTCTTTGGTTTTCAGGCCCTTCTCTCCTCTTTAAGTTGTTTCCTCATACATTTCACCATTTTCTTTAATCCTCTACAGGCCCTGCTCAAATTTCTAATTTTCTTTTCATATAAATTTTCACCTCTCCTTATTTCAGCAGTTAGCGGAGGAGTGACATTCCCATTTTCACGAACGATATTTCCAACCTCAGGGTTACCTATGATGGTGTTTCTTATTTGGTCAGTTTTTACCTCTATATGAGGGTCCCGACTGGGTGGAGTAGTTCTACCTCCCAGTGTCAAAGGGACTATTTCTGTGCTTTTTTCTACAGGGACTGTGTCACCTGACTAATTTTTTGATTCCATTCCTTCCTCTTCCTGCCCTTCATTGTATATCTCATAATTCTTAAGAGGTGACAGAGTCTCGTCATCCTGTAGTTCCTCTTGGTCGGGTAGAACTTCAGTGTGTCCAGAACTACTGGCAGAGGCAGACTCATCTACAGGTTTCTCTTGTTCTTCGGCTCCCAATGGGTTTCTGGATTCATAGTCTTTCCTCAGTTGTTCTAGGACTCAAGCCACTTCTTCCTTGAATTCTTGTAAGGGTGCACTTTGAGGGTGGGATGGCCCTACCTCTTCTATAAGGTCTAAGGTTCCTTGCAGTGTTTTGAACCGTTTTTTCTTGCTTGGCTCTGAGGTTGCAATTCGAGTCCTCTTTATTCTTGGTGTATTTACCCTGGGGGGCTCAATCCCAGTTTTGTCAGGATTTATTTCTAGTTCCTTTGCATTAGGGTTGAGAAAATAGTCCGAGGCGATTTGCTGCTTGTCTAGCTCATGGATGATGATTATCTTAATTAGCCCGTGGTGACTAACTACTTCCTGGGGATTTTTGGCTTTTCTTATTGGAACTTCAGTATCATGCAATATTGAATTTAAGAAGGCAGGCAGATTGACTGAAATATTTTGCTAAAGTATAGCTAAGTGTTTGAGAAGATGAGGTTTTACGGTCGCCCGATGTCCATCACATGTAATGAACTTTCGGGTGAATGTCTCTAGTTCCTGCCATGGCTGGTGTAGAGAAGTAGGGTTAATCCCTCTCCCTTTTTGTTCCAACGGTTCCTTTAGATCTTGATATACTGCTATCGCTTCTCATAGGAGAAGATGTTTCTCTATCCATCTTTCCCCTTTTGCTAGAATTATGGAGACTCCAACAGTAATCTCTTATGTGACTGGTATAATTCGACCCTTGACTCTAGTTTGACATTATTACATATTTTGAAAAAACTCAATTGCAATTTCCGTGTCTAATCTCTTACATATGTCAACCATCCGCCTTGCTAGAGGATGGCACTAGCTGTATCTGAAATTGGGAAGTTTACAGGCTCGTTTCGAAGGGAATTTCCTCCCATAGCTTATATTCCTTCTTCCTCTAATTGTATTCATCCTCGGTTATGTTGTTTCAATGGAATGATGTATGCAAGTGAGAGAGAAATAGTGGCTCTACACTGGTAACTTCATGCCTTAATTGTAGTGTTCCTATGGTCTTATCGATGTGTCTAACAAGATTTGTGCAAATATTTTGCATGCTTGCCAATTTAAGAACAATTACACCCCCACACATTGAATAAAAGGCACCCACGCCTCAAGTATAGGAGAGATTAGGCCAATCATGAATGCATATAGGGGAATGTTAGTATTTGCTAATAATGACCTGTGCGTGAAGGAGCAGTCGATCTTCAAGTGGTTGAGTAATTACTAGCATATCCAGTGTAAAGGTCAGTTTTGGAAATTTTTTCATAATTGTATCTTGTGCGGAAGTGACTGGAAAGGGAAAGGGAATAGTATAACCATTATTATGATATGATGTCCTTCTTTAATGAAACTTTATGACAAATGCAAGGCTGAGTCAAGTGATGATTGTTGCTATCATCCCGGAATTCAAAAGACTTGTAAGCATATCTTCGTTAGTTATTCCTGTGGCAGATTATACTTATGACTAATTCGAGTAATAGCTTATGGAATAATAATGGAAGATAAGGTGTATATAAAAGTAATTGGTTATTGTTGAAGCATACTTTCATACCACAAGTAGAGCCAGTTCTGCCAGTAGGCGTTCATAGCCTCGACATGGTTGCCATTTTCACCCGAAATAATGAGCCAAGATCCTTATGTAAAAATAGTTATTTTTCCCATTTTGTGGAGAGATCACCATGCTGGTATGGTAGCAAGATAACCGTAGTGCCACTCACCAGAGTTGTATCAAAGTGATCAGGTCGGCACATGATGAGACCTCCTGTCCTTCAAGTAGCTAAGAAGGTCATTACCCTGGTGTGGTGGCCATTGTGGGCATGCCATTTGCTAAGCTCTTATGAACATGGTAGGCTAGATCATGATGAGACCCCATATCCTCTCTTGAAACTGTGCATGACAGCACAATATTTCTTTCTGAAACATAGCATATTTATTTATAAGGAGGTGACTGTGTTAGTGTGATAGCTAGTTAGTCACAGTTCCATTCACTAGGATTGTAATAGAGTGATTAGGTCGGCTCATGATGAGACCTCCTGTCCTTCAAGTAGCTAAGAAGGTCATTACCCTAGTGTGGTAGCCATTGTGGGCATGTCACTTGTTAAATCCCTATGATCATGGTAGGCTAGCTCATGATGATACCCCCTATCCTCAAATATTTGCATGAACACATAATAGTTGCATTTTATACATAAAGGGAGACTCATTAACTCCTTAAGAGTTAGGGATGGTGCAAGAAGTGAAAAAAATGCCGGTACAATTAGTACCCTTTATCCTCATTCCTTCATTTGGAGGGAAGTATTACTTGAATAATGTAGGAAGATATACCATGATAAGGAAATATATTGTATGATAACATATTTGAACTGGGGATGACTTAGCCTTCATTTCATGTATGTAGATTGTCATCTTCCTGATTAAGAATTATAGTTCTAAGGAATCATCATTTTTGTAATTTTACCATTTCCCTTTCAATTTCAACTATCGTTTCCTGCTCAAAGATGCTTTTGGCAAGAAAAATGAAATAATGAGATGGAAGAAAAAAAAAAAGGTTATCTAATTTGAACAGCGGGGGAAAACGAAAAAATTGGGCTATTTAATCTGATGGAACAATAGTCGTTCAGATTTTGAACAACAATTGTTCAGGTATTGAATAGTGAGAAGAATAAAAACTCAAAATCATGGTTGTTCAATCCGATGGAACAATAGTTGTTCAAGAATTGAACGGTAGCCATTTAAGTATTAAACAGTAGGAGAAATAAAACACCATAATAAGGTTGTTTGAATCCGATGGAACAACAACTGCTTAAGAATTGAACAACAGTCATTCAAGGATTGAACAACAAGAAAAATAGAACACCAAAATGTGGATGTTCAATACGACGAAACAACAGTCGTTAAATAATTGAACAACAACCATTCAAGGATTAAACAACATAAATAAAACACCAAAATATGTTTTTTCAATCCGATAGAACAACAACCATTCAAGAATTGAACAGCAACCGTTCAAGGATTGAACATAAAAAATAAAACACCAAAATGTGGCTGTTCAATCCGATGGAATAGAATCCATTCAAGAATTGAACAATAGTCATTCAAGGACTGAATGACAAACAATAAAACACCAAAATGTGGTTGTTCAATCCGATGGAACAACAACCATTCAATAATTGAACAACGGTAATTTAAGGATTGAACAGCACAAATAAAACAAAAAAATGTGGTTTTACAATCTGTTAGAACAGTAGTTGTTCAAGAATTGAATAGTAGTCATTCAGGGATTGAACAAAAAAAAATAAAACATCAAAATGTGGTTGTTCAATCTGATGGAACAACAGTCATTCAAGAATTGAACAACAATTGTCCAAGGATTGAACAACAAGAAGAATAAGAATGAAATTCACAAGAGGATGAGGAAAGAAGAAGGAAAAATTGCAAGTATGAAGAATGTACATCAAAATAAGACATTTATATACATTATTTACAAATAATTATAGCAAACCTCTCATGTACTTGAGTTTGTGGGGTGGTCACCCCCTTGTGCCAAAACTTGGATGGTGGGATCGTTTCGTACCTGTTGACAAAAATATTCTTTCGTGAGAATTTTTTGATAGAGGTGTACTCTATGTCTGTTAACTCGAAATGTTGAACCATACCCATCTATGGAGGTCAAGGTGAGTATGCTATTGCTATGTACTTCCTGAATCTCATATGGACCGAGCCACCTTGTTTGTAGTTTTCCTGGAAAATCTTGGAATCTAGAGTCATAGAGGAGTGCCCAATCTCCTTTTTGAAATATCTTCTTCTTTATTAGGTTTTCATGCCACTTAGCTCGATGTTGTTGGATGATCACTTTGCATTGCAGGGCTAAAAGTTGTATTTCGTCTAGTTTGTTTATTTGTTTGAGTCTTCTAGCTTGATCTTTTATTAAGTCCAACCCAACTTCTAGGGATGTTCTCAGGTTCTTGATTTCGAATTCAATAGGGAAGATAACCTCTCTCCCAAATACCAGCTAATATGGTGAATATCCAATGGTGTTTTGCCAGGTTGTACAATAATCCCATAAGGCTTCTAGTATTCTAGTGGCCCAGTCACGGTGATGTGCTGCTACTGTTTTGGTAAGAATTTTTTCTAGGACTTTGTTGGTGTTTTCAACTTGCCCATTTTCCTGCATGTGGTAAGGAGATGTAACTCTGTCGATGATATGGTGATTTCTTAAGGTGGCTATGATTTTATTGCGTATGAATTTTGCCCCTCCATTGGTTATCACTTCCTATGGCAACCCATATCATACGAATAGTTCGAAATAAAATTAACCACTGATTCTTCTGTGGCTCTTGACAAGGCCACTTCCTCTACCCATTTCATCACATAATCTGTGGAAACCAACATGGATAATTTTTAGTTCGATGGCACATTAAATGGTCCAATGAAATACAACACCCACCGTTAAAATGTTTCTACCACCAATTGTGTTTGCAATGACATCTCATCATCTTGGCCCGGGCGACCCATCCTCTGGTAGCCATCACATGCTTTGACATATTGTTTTTGCATCTTTGAAAACCATAGGCCAATAATAGCCTAATTATAGCACTTTATGCTCGGTTCTACGTTCTGCAAAATGACGGCCACAATTTTGCATCGTGACAGGCTCGTAAGATATCATATATTTCATCTTCTCTTATACATCTGTGTATGTGCATGTCAGCCCCTATATGGAAGAGGTATCCCCCAATCCAAGAGAATCTTGCACTGTGTTGTACAATCGGTTTCCATTCTCTTGATGTTAAGTGTCTAGGTAGCTCCCCTACTACCAAATAATTTTCCACATCTACATACCATGGTGTCTTTACTGCTACAGCAAACAGATGTTCGTCATGGAACTGATCGTCAACTGCTAGGGTGTCTTCTAAATTTGGAACCTTCGACAGGAAGTCTACGACTAAGTTTTATTTTCCTGGACGATATTTGATTTTTATGTCGAATTCTTGTAGCAGCATTAACCAACGAGTTATTCTCCCATTCGTATTTGGTTTATTGGCTAGATATATAATCGTAGAGTAGTCAGTATACAACAACACTTGATAACCAGTTACATAGTGCCTGAATTTATTGATAGCATAAATCACAGCCAGGAACTACTTTTCAGTCACGGTATAATTTAATTCGGTAGGAGTGAGTTTTTTGCTGATATAATAAATAGCATACGGTTTTACGTCTTCATGTTGGCCAAGGACTGCCCCTATTATTGTATCAGATGCATCTGAAGAGATGTGAAAGGGAAATTTCCAGTTAGGACCTCGCAGGATTGCTAATGTTGAGACGAGTCTCTTCAAATCTGTAAAAGTGGTGTCACATTTTTCAGTCCAATGGAATTCAACATTTCTAGTTAACGCATACAGAGGTGTGGCTATTTGTGAGAATTTTTTTATAAATCTGCGATAATATCCTGCATATCCTAGAAAAATGCGCACCTCTGTTTGTGTACAAGGTGTGGCTAATAGAAGGATTACCTCTATCTTAGCCGAATCTACCAGTATTCGAGCTGCAGAAATGTAGTGACCTAGGATCACCCCCTTAATCATCATCATGTGGCATTTTTCATTGCTTAGACATAATCTAGTAGTAATACATCATTCTAACACTTTTTCTAGCATTTCTAGAGCTTCATCGATGTCTTCTCCATATGGTGTGAAATCATCCATATAGATTTCCAGTCTCTCATTTATTAAGTCAGAGAAAATGTTGATTATGGCCCTCTGAAATGTGGCTAGGGCATTGCATAACTGAAATGGTATAAATTTGTAAGAAAAAGTACCCCATGGGCACGTAAAGGTTGTCTTATCCTGATATTCTGGAGCTATTTGGATTTGATTGTAACCACTGAACCCGTGAAGGAAGGAAAAGAACCATTTCCCTGCGAATGTATCTAAGACTTGGTCAATGAATGGAAGGCGGAAATTTTTTTTCTGCGTTTGTTTGTTCAGTTCTCTGTAATCTACGCAAATTCTCCATTTCCCATTCTTTTTAGGGAAAACTACCAGAGGGGAGACCCATTTTCTGTTTGAAATAGGATAAATAAAATTTACATCTAATAGCTTTTGCAGCTCCTCTTTTACAACATCTTTTAAGTGCGGGTTTAGCCTTCGCTGAGGTTGTCTAATGGGACGTGCCTCCTTATTGGTATAAATGTGGTGGTTGCATAGCTGTGGGTCTAAACCCTTCATGTATAGGTAATCCCAAGCAAATGCCCATTGATACTTTTGAAGGATGTTTATGAGCTTCTTCTTTTGGCCATCATCTAAATTTCCATTAATATTCAAAACCTTTTTTGACTCAACCTCAATAGGTATGTTGTTACGTACAGTCGTTATGGGAATATGTTGATCTTCGAGGTTTGCTACAGGTTCCTCTTGCTCTTCGTTTTCAAGGACTATTTTTAACATTTGACATTTTAAATTTCCATATGGTTGCCGACTAATGAAATTATTGATTATGTCATCTTCAACTTGATCCTTAAATTCAATAGCTTCTACTAGTGTCAGGCGTGAGTGAATTTTTTTCTCCCAGTATGTACATGGATGTTTCTAAATTTTTACCATCGGTATGCTTGGTTTGGCAGGTGGATAAATGATAATAGTTTTTACAAAATCCCCTGTAGTGATAGTCATGTTGCCTATTCGGCAAACTATGTAAGAATCTGTTATGGCTAGCCAAGGTTGCCCAAGGATCAATGGATGCTCATCCATCCAGTTCTTTGGATTAATAACTAAAAAATTGGCTGGATATTCCCATGAGTCCACAGAGACCAGGATGTCCTATACTACTCCCTCTGCTTTGATAACAGACCTGTCAGCGAGTTCTAGCAGTGTAGCTATAGGTTCTAAAGCTGATATGCCTAGTTTTTCACAAGCCCCTCTAGTTAGGATTTTAATGGTTGATTCTAGGTAGACCAATGTGTTTGGAAATGTGTGGCCAGAGATTTTCACAGTTATAATGGGATTTACTGGGTCTTCATATTTCATTGGGGGCTCCTTACATAGTAACAAACCATATAGTTCCCCTACCACATGAACAGTGGGTGCTGCTTTTGTTTTGTTTATTTTCTTTTTCCCATATATTTCTTTAATTGTTTTTTCATAGATAGGAATGTCTTGGATGGTTTGGAGAAGTGGAATTTTAATATAGAGGCTTCTCAATTCCCCTAAGATGTCAAAGTCCAGAGAATTTGGTGGTTTGGGAAGAGTTAGTCTCTCCGGGAATGGGGGTGGAAACATCCTACGTTTCTCAGGTCCCTACTGGTCAACCTCTTTCTCTGTTGCATTTGACGGGTTAGGTTTAGTTGAAGTCTCAGTTCGGGATGGACATGGAGTTGTGGACTGATCTCAGCTTTAGTTCATTGCACTATTTTTATTCAATTCCATAATTTGGGTCTTCTACTATCTGGATTAATTGAACTGGTCTATTGTTGGGGTTAGGATTGGGTTGGGCTGGTAATTAAGGGCATATGGTAGGCTGCTGGTTATGCTAACCTGGGTAGGGAGCCGCCAACATAGGTTGATTTTAATTTCCTACCCCCATTGGTAGTTTGGTCATCGCCAAGGGTCGCTGCAAATTCCAATTAGTGTTTTGAGGAGGGGGGTTCGACCACTGGGCTTGATATGGAACATTTTTCCAATAAGGGGCAGAACAAGGAAAGTTTGGCCAATTATTCCCTAATGAAGGTTGTGTAGGCCAGGGTGGTATAGGAAACGACTGGTTTGGCCAAGTAGAGAAGGGGTTTTCAGTCTGCCAAGCAGGGTTTTTCTAGCTAAAATGTGGCGAAGAAAAGAATTGAGGTAGGTCTCGTGGCATACCTGTTCGTGCTTGCCACTGACGACGTTGATTCATTAAGTAGACTAGTTCAATCTCTTCCTCTACTTCCTTGTAAACTGCTTTCAGCCTGGGAAATGAAGGAAATTGGTTTGTGGTATGATCCTTAGTGAAAATAGCACAAGTCTAAACCATGTCTAAAGGACATTCTCTCTGGATGTGCTTCTTCCGACATCATGCACTACTACATTTGGTGGAAATTCCGACACTTGGTTCCGACGCTTTTGACCAAATGTCAGAAATTTCCCCAAATTTTTTCTATCCCGCCCGAAACCATCGCTATACCGATGTTTATAGAAAAGTGTCGCAATACCGACACTTAGAAAAGTGTCGCAATTGTGACGTTTGGAGGAAGACGTCGCTATTGCGATGACTGCCTCCAAACGTCGCAAGTTCGACACAATGTCTAATTGTCGCAATTGCGACGTTTGGAGGCACTCGTCACAATAGCGACACTTTTTCCACCGTCAGTATAACGACACTTATATGCGTGCTACATAAAAATATGAAACTTATATCTGCGCTACATAAAAATGATTTTATTTTTTTGTATCCATCGCAATAGCTACATTAATGTCTGATATCATCCGCGCATTCACCCTCTGCTCTTGCAGAATAGCATTCGTCCTTAGCTCTTGCAGAATAGTATTTGCCCTCAGCATTTGCCCTCAGCTCTTGTAGAATAGCATTCGCCCTCAGCTCTTGCAAAATGGTAAGTTCTTATTGCAGGCCCTTCCTCCTATAGTAGGGTTGACTCTATTTGGGTTTTTTTGGTCAATTCCATTGGATTGTGTTAGGATGTAGGGTTCTCTCTAGATGTCAAGAATCAAGATTCAATACCCTCTATTATCTTCATCATCCAATACAACATTTAAATTTTTCCCAAAGAAAAGCTTATTAATTTGGCAGCCATTATTTCTCCCTGCTTTAAAAACCCTACATTTAAATGAAAACAAGCATTGCATTTCAACTACAAAAATCTATTAGTGTTCAAATGTACATGTGTGCTACATTAACGTCTGATATCACGCGTGCATTCTCCCTCCGCTCTTGCAGAACAGCATTTTCCCTCAGCATTCGCCCTCAGCTCTTGCAGAACAACATTCGCCCTCAACATTCACCCTGAGCTATTGTAGAACAGCATTCACCCTCAGCATTTGCCCTGAGCTCTTCCAGAACAGCATTCGCCCAGCATTCACCCTCGGCTCTTGCAGAACAACATTTGCCCTGCATTTTCCCTCAACTCTTGCAAGATAGCATTGGCCCTTAGCTCTTGCAGAACAGCATTCGCCCTCATCTCTTGCAAAATGGTAAGTTCTTACTACAAGCCCTTCCTCCTATAGTAGGGTTGACTCTATTTGGGTTTTTTTGGTCAATTCCATTGGATTGTGTTAGGCTGTAGGGTTCTTTCTAGATGTCAAGAATCAAGATTTAATACCCTCTATTATCTTCATCACCCAATACAAGATTTAAATTTTTCCCAAAGAAACACTTATTAATTTGGCAGCCATTATTTCTCCCTGCTTTAAAAACCCTGCATTTAAATGAAAAAAATCATTGCATTTCAACTACAAAAATCTATTAGTGTTCAAATGTACATGTGTGCATCACTTGTGTAGGGTATTCCTTTTCCACTTTCACATTATCCAAGAATGTGTGCAGTATAGTTCATATTTTTTGTGATTTAGATTTTCTTGAAAAAGGAAAGGTAAATTATTTCCCATGGAAAAAGAAGGTTTTCCCTTTTTACTACTGGAAATGGTACAATAAAGTTCCATTTCTACCCGAAACTCCTATGAAACAGGAACCAAATAAAGGCCATTTCCTCAATGGACATCATTTGGCTTTGAAAATGGCCATTGCACCGTGTTGTTTCTTATATTACATCACGATAGTTTCTTAGGTCATTTCTTGTTTCTAAGGATTTTTCAATAGTTGCTCCAAAAGCTTCACTTCAAGGCCCTTCAAGATCGTCTCCAAAAATGCTATACCATCAGCTTCAACAATTTTGCTCCAAAAATATCCTCAAGGTCTTCACAACAATTTTACTAGAAGTTGCTCCAACAATATATTCAATAAGGTCTTCATTGTCAACTCGTCTCTTGTTTGGGTGCCTTAATGTGCAATGACATGTTTCCAGGACTGAATTCAATGCAAGGCATATTTGAAACTCTAACTCTGTCTTCTAGTGTCTTATTAGAAATTATTTCAGTTTTCATTTTGTGTTTTCAAGTTAGATATTTTTTTCAAGTTTTTACATTTATAATTTTATTGCAATGTGGCAGACTGATCAGAGCAGTGTAGGAACAACCCCGAGACAAGATGATCATGGAAAGAGGCCAGCGGAAGAACATGTAAAGTGCCAGCATTGCTCTATCTTCAGGTATTTTAGTTATTTACATAATTCAAATAATATTAATTTTGTTCAAATATGCAGACACCTAGTCATGGTACGCCTGATGATTCCCTCTTTGAGGAAGAGCTTTCTTCATCCCTATCTCCAGTGTTCTTGTTGCGAAAAAAGGCACGAGATGCAAGGTCGAAATTTAATACTTTGATAGACGCGCCTCAAACACCTGAAACATAAGAGAGGATAAAACATCTTATGAGCCAGCTAGAAAGATATTTGGTAATAATAAAAATTCAAAAGGATATTTTTTTTTTCTACATGAGATGAATTGTGATAGTTTGATTTTTAATTTTTACATTGACTAAACTAACAAAAATTTCTTTTGTATGTAGCATTTTCTGGTACTTGCTGAACCCAGTGTTGGTGGTAGTGGGACACAAGGGCAAGAGATTGCCCAAAAACCCTCTCGTACACCTTCTACACCTTTAGGTGCCAGCCAAGAAACACACCTTGCCCAAGCAGACACCCAGCCAACCGCTGAACGTGTTGGCAATGATGAGGCTGATATGGCCAACTACATTATTGCATTTCCTAGAGCTACACGTGTCAGCTCCACAGGGACCATTAATGGAACGTTGTTGGTGAACACTGAAGGTGTCCCTATAAAGTATTTACAACTCCCAGGTAAATTTTAATATTTTAACTATTTCATGTACTTTATTTAAAACATATTTATCATGATTTTTATTTTTCAATTAATGATAATATCTTCTTTTTTTATGTGTAGGAAACAATGAGTTTTACAGGTTTTTGGAGAGCCATGTGTTGGTAATTTTTGGCCCAACCATACGCACAGGGTGGAATTCCCAGAATTCCAACCTGAAAAAAGAACTTCTAGATTATCTAGAAGCCCTTTTTGGGGTCGGCACATTTGACAGAACAGCGGTGGCTCAGGTAGCCGGAAAATATTTGAAATATACCAAGGACACCTATACGACGCAATTGCAATTTAACCCTAGATATGAGCATCCTCTCACAGTTCCAGAAATTCAGTGGAGAGCACTCATCCATGACGGAAAAATAAAAGGGAAAAGAAATAAGGAAAAATGTCAACTGGACCCGCAAGGTAAATTACAACTTTAATTCAATAGCTTTAATTTTCTCTGTCTAAAATAAAAGTGTGCTACCTCATATCTGAATTCAATATTTTGATGCTAGGTTTCCTGACACCTCAATGTCAACCAAAGCTAGGATTGAAAAAAAGGGCCATCACAAGCTAGGCTAGGGCGGCTACTTGAAATTAGCTGCAAGAATTGTAATTAAGTAGCTAAACATCTTATAATTAATTGTATCACCTTCCAATTTTTTTGTAATCCTATCAAATATGATTAAAAACACACAATAATATGTAATGTAGGGTGATGACTTCAGAACAGAAACTACAGAGGAAGATAAAAATATCACTTTCCATTTTGGCTATCAAGCTGTAGTTGAACGTCGCAGAATCTTGGGGAAGGTCCCAAGATCCAGAATGCCTGATAAGGTAAAACATTAACCTTTCAATACGTTTGTTTTCGTCCATAAATTTAATGTCTAACAAATTTGTTTAAATCAGGGGAGCAGCACTACCGACGAGGAAAATAACCTATTTTTAGAGCCAGATGTAGATGATCCTCATGTGCAACCTGATCATTGTAGTGGGGACCAGGCCGACAATGCTACTATCAGTGAGGGTGGTGATGGTACTTAATTTCCACTTATAATTTTTTCTAATTATACCTTGATGGTTGTCCTTATAACTTTTTTTGTTTAAATGATAGAGAATGTTTCCCTTGAGGATCTTACCACCAGAGAGGAAGACAGGGCAACAGTCCCAACAGCAACAACTGGTGCACCAGGTAAATAATCTCATTGGAATTTTTATTTTTAATATTACCTAACTAGTTCAATGATATTTAAAAACTAAAAATTAAAATTTAATATTATCTTTTTTTGTAGGCGATGCCCCATCACTGGATGAGACCAGACATCGTGACTACGCAACTAGGTCAGCGGCGACAACTAGTGCACCAGGTAACAATTTTTTTTATTTATATTACCAAACTAGTTCAATGATATTTAAAAACTGACAATTAAAATTTAATATTATTTTTTTTTGTAGGCGATGCCCCGTCACTGTATGAGACCAAACATCGTGACTACGCAACTAGGTCAGCGGCGACAGCTGGTGCACTAGGTAAATAATCTCATTGCATTTTTTTTTATTAATATTACCGAACAAGTTCAATGATATTTAAAAACTGAAAATTAAAATTTAATATTATCTATTTTTGTAGGCGATTCCCCATCACTGGATGAGACCAGACATCATGACTACGCAACTAGGTCAGCAGTGCAGGTCGAAAGGCACGAAACAGGAGCAGAGCATGATGATATTGATGATGTAATTAGGAGCTTTAAAAATAGGAAGAAGAAAAAGAAAATTCGATAATGTAAAATATTGTATTATTATAACACAAACGTTACCATACTTGAAATGTTTTTTGCGTTATATAAAAAAATCATTTATCATACTATTTTTATGTCAAGCATCAATTGCAATGTTTCCTTGCATACTTTTTGTTGAATTTTTTTTTTATTAGTTATTGAATATTTTTTTTTATGCTCATGAAAGTAAAAAATGAAATATAGATTGGGTATTGGGGAATTGAGAGCAATGTGAGGGGGGCTGGGGGGGGGGGTGGCGGGGGCGGGGAGGAGGGTCCATAAGAGCTTCCACCTTCACGTGGTTGGTCCTGTTTAGTAGAGAATAATTTATTGGAGTGATTTAATCTTGGAGAAAACCACCCTCGATCTAGCGTAGCAACAAAAAAGTCATTGTTGACTTAGTTGCTACTCTTTCAGATCGTGAGAGGCTTGTTCCAAGTTCATTGGAATCCAATAAATTGTTCTTGAAATGAATAGGAGCTTATTCGGGTATGTTTTTACATTTTAAACATATGTTCTAACATTATCATAAGAATGCATCTTAGAGTAAAAAATACTACATCAATTACTTGTATTTATTGTATAGATAATGATGGATTTTGATTGACTTGGTAGTGCAGGTACAAATCCTCTTGCATCATGAGCAATACAACTTGTCAACCAGGGTCATGTCTAGGATATTTTTTATTGTGCACTTGACCAGGTTCATAATGTCACATTTTTTAAGTTCCTTTACAGTTCATAATTCAATATTAAGCTTGTTCATGATTATTATCTAGGTTTTTTGTATGTGTTTTTTCATCTATTTGATTGTAAGCAACTCTGCATGTTTCCTGTTTTTCACTATGATTTCTCCCATTACCACTCCCAGGATGAATCTGACTTTATTTTTACATAGGTTACTTTATTGTTTCTATGATTTCTCCATTTACGATTTCATAGGTTACATCATGTAAATTTGTCAATCTCAGGTTGGTGATGAGCTTTAGTTCTCCAGATTTGGGGCCTTTCTGATATTTTCTCCCTCATGTCATTCCTGCATCACCTCGTTGTTTGAGCATGCCAATTTTATACCACTTGTACCAATTGGCACATGTAAATATCTGAGTGGTGCCACATTTCACCTATTTTCAGTGAGAGTTTAGGGTTTCTCTATCATAGCTTCAGAAATCCGATTCAGTGCCCGCTTGAATATCGTCACATAATACTCATGGTTTGGATTGATGAGCATGTTTTGAATGGTTTTTTGATTCATAAGAACCACCCATATAGTCATCTTGAGATATTTCAGAAGTTTTCTCGGGTTTCCTTTTTCACCGTTTCTAGTGGGTGGGATGGTGTGGGGTGATCCATCAATACTGGTGATCTTGTAGTAGGGAATTTTTTTTGGGGATATAAAGGAGCATTTTATGTAGATATCCCATTGGATGCATTCATAGATGGGCACGAGAGGTCAAGAATTTAATTTAAAATATGCAACCTCTAGCATGGCAACCTGAAGGCCGCGAGAGACATTGGTTAAATATTGTTTTGTGCTGGGCTTAACATAGTTGTGATTTATTTCTATTATCTTAATGCAAATATATAGTACAGTCTCATTAAAATGAGGATTGTGGTTGTATTTCTCTTTGGTTGTTTCTCTCTTAATTCTCCATAAGTTGCCAAAAGTTGCGATAGTTGTTTAGTTTTCTTGTTATAACTTAAAAGTGGTTTTTAACAATGGGAGTCATGTTTTTTAAGGTTCATACTAATATGAAGATATTGTAATTCTATATTCAGGATAAGAGAATATGGCCTCTACTTTGGGCAGTATGAAAACAATTGCCACATCTACCTCATTGGGTAACAATGGAAAGGGGAAGAATTTGGGTGCAATGTTTGATAATTATGGCAGACAATTGTCTTCTCTTTCAGTTTTTTCACCCATTTCCTTTAATCGCTCAAGCAGAAGAGGGACTCTGAGATTACACGATAGAGAGAAGGTAGTTAACACAAGAGATATGGAAAAGGAGTTGTACTTCAACAAGGATGGCTCAGTGACAAAAAAATTGGAGGTCAGAGAAAAAATTATGTTTAAAGGAAGGTCACCTGCACGTGAAACTTCACTGCGGTGGAGCTTTCCTTGTCCACTTATATTCGATTTTAATGTGTTATTTTAATTTTTCATGGAGGGTTGTTTTAGCATATGGTCTGGCATTCAATTGCACACTTACCGAAAGCATTGCCAATTTGTCTTGCAGGCGATGTGAACAAACTTGCTGATCTTGTTGGAGTCACCCTTGGGGTGAAGGGAAAAATGTTGTCTTGGAGAGCAAGCATGGTTCTCCGAAAATATTTAATGATGGTGTGACAGTAGCTAAGGAGGTAATTTGTAGATGTGTGCTCTAGTTTTCTTTTTAACGTTGTATTAGTTCCCCCTCTTAAATGTCTTAGATTTGGTAGGCATAATTTGAAAACTCAAAGGTGAAAGGAAACATATTTGTTACCTAGTGGTCTACTTGGCCTATGGACTAGCCACATTAGAGTAATGCATAAAGCTTTTCACAACAATAAAAGGAAAGGGTTATGGCTGAGTCAAAATTTATTTTTATTGACAATGTAATGAAATGTATCTCAATGCTATGGTTTTGGCCTTTTTATTGGTTGAATTAGAGGACCCAGTTGAAAATATTAGGGCCAAGTTGGTAAGGCAAGCTGCGGAAAAGACAAATGATTTAGCTGGGGATGGAACCACAACATCTATTGTTCTTGCACATGTTGGAATATTGAAAAATTCCAGAACAATGAATGGATAATAAATATCCCTTCTTTTAACACAGAGAAAATACAAATTTCTTTGATAGGAGATAGAGTTTCAATACTTTGAAAACAAACTTCTATTCCCTTCAATAAGTCAAAAAAAAAATATTACACTTCTTCCTCACTGAGAGGGATTACAAAATTATGACTGCTACAAAATGCAGTGCATAAAACCAACTCACTGTTTGTTCAAAACAAATATACTCTATCTCTAAAACACTATGCTATGTTTTTCACTTTCGCACTGCTGTGCATACACACTTAAAAAGTTACACTTAGTCTTTCACTTTTTACACACTGATGTGTAATAAAAAATTTACGTACTGTCTATAAAAAAAACTACCAAGCTTTTTTGTCCTTTTTATTTTTATATGCCGTAACATATAAAACATATTATAATAAACCCTCTTTTAAAAAAAATGAAATTAAAACTAAATTCTATGGCCCACCTTTCATTTCGCATATGATATATATATATAACATATATTTAAAACATATGTATATATTAAAGCATACATAAAATTAAATTATCAAAACATTAAAGAACCCTTTCCGTCGGACTTCAAAAGTCTGAATAGATTGAATTTCAAACCAAATTCGCATTCCAAAATCAGATGTTGATTTCTGCCTAATTTGTAATGCAAATTCTCAATCCAATGTGCCTTATAAAAAATTTGGGTCCAGTTTTCAGGTTTTCAGATTCCCTTCAATTTCATGCGATCCAATATTAATGCTCCACGTGTCTTCCTTTTGAATTTTTATAAACTGGGGGGTAAATTTCTGTTTGTTTAATTTCTGGTTGGTGAATTGCGTTAATGCTAGTTGTTGTGTTTAGATACAATCCTGTACAAAAATATGGCTGCAGCCATCTACAAAAAAAACTTGCAGGAATTTTAAATGCTGAATTAAATTTCTGGATTATGTGGAAGTTCAAAGAGTGACATAATCCCTTCCCTGCAACTAATTTATAAGATAGTGGAAAGTATGGTGAGAGTAAAATGGTGGGATTTACAATAAACCATATTCACTTTGAAAATAATGGGGAATTAAGAGACCATTATACCTAACAAGTCCTTATAAATATTGAAGCTGAGGCACAAATACATGACAACAACCTTTATACGAGAATTATTTTATTTTGAGTATAGTAGTTGTAACTTAAGGTTGCAACAATGGTTCCATAAAACAATTACTTGTATTCGACTGCAGTAACTATGGATTAAAGTTGCAACAACTGTGGCTTGAGGTTGCAGAAGTTGTGACTTGGGGATGCAACATTTGCGACTTAGAATAAAACACATTATATATATATATATATATTAAGAGATTATTATACCTGAAAAATACTTGTCAATATTGAAGTTGAGGCATCGATACATGGTAACAATCTTTATACGGGAATTATTTTATTTGAATAAGGGAACAATAGCTGTAACTTAAGGTTGTAACAATGGTTCCATAGAACATTTGCTTGTATCTATTTGCAGTAACTATGCATTAAAGTTGTGCCAACTATGGCTTGAGGTTGTAGGAGTTGTGGCTTGGGGATACGATATCCGTGACTTACAATAAAAAATATTATATATGAAAGAAAGTATATATATTAAGATATCATTATACGTAACAAGTCCTTGTAAATATTGAAGTTTACGCATAGAGACACGACAACAACCTTTATACAAGAATTATTTTATTTGAGTAATGGAACAACAACAGTAACTTAAGGTTGCAACAATGGTTACATAAAACTATTGCTTGTATCTAGTTGTAGTAATTGGGTGTTAAAGTTACAGTAGCTATGCCTATGACTTAGAATAAAACAAATTATATATAAAATAATATATATATATATATAAAGAGAGATAGAGAGAGAGAGAGAGAGAGAGAGAGAGAGAGAGAGAGAGATTAGAAAATATATTACAACAATATTTATTTAACTAGTATGTTAAAAAAATAAAATTTACCCGGTCGGCGGTGTGGGGGCATCTGGAAAGCTATGGATACCAATCCATTTAGAATATACATGGCATCAACACCCAAATCCATGATTAGTTTTTGAATATGGAATATGAAAAACAAGATATACATGCCTAAAAAAAATAAGAAATGCTACTATTTTGATCACTCACACATTTACATATGCTATTGTCTACACACCTTCTATTGGTGGACGATGTTATCCTATTTCTTGTAGGATATAGTAGATAGCACTAGTATGTGAAGACTCATTAGAGCTCTAAAATCATTTTGTGTTTCATTTGGAATATAAGTAAAACTACTCAAGTCTACCATCACTTTCAATGATTTGGAAGATATGTTAGAAAAAACAATGAACCAAGTGCACCCATTTCAAATACTTGGGATTTATGTTAAGATTTAATGACTATAGGTATGGAGATTGGTTCTTTCCATATCAAAAAGTGGGAAAATTAATCACAATATGGTTATCCTTGGGTGGCACATTAACCTTAGTAGTGTCCATACCAGGATATTGGCATTCCCTAGCTTATATTCTTGTTGGTATCTTGGGAAATATTAGAAAAAAATGCTTTCATTTTATCTAGAAGGAAAGGAAAAGCAAAGGAGGCATCCCTATAGTAAAATGGAAATGGATTTCAGAGCCAAAAATCACATGATTCGTTGGATACTAAAGAATATTCATCATTTTTGGAAAGCATTATTTTCCAAGAGTCTTTGGAGAATCATAAAACATTTAGGCTTGTGGCAGGATGTAATAAAATCAAAGTAAATAGGCAAAATTTCATATAAGGATAAATTTTACAAAAGTTCCAACAGTTCTTCCCACAATTTATCTTCTGGTATTCTGGTCCGTTGAAGCTGAGGCACAAATACATGACAACAACCTTTATAAGAATTATTTTAATGCTAGTATAGTATAACTTAATGTTGCAATAAGTTTGTTCCATAAAACAATTACTTGTATCCGATCGTAGTAACTATGGATTAGTTAGTAAACAATGTGGCTTGAGGTTGCGTGTTGTGACTTGGGGATGCAACATTTGCGACTTAGATTAAACAATTATATCTATATATATATATATATATATATATATATATATATATATATATATATATATATATATTAAGATATTATTATACCTGAAAAATACTTGTCAATATTGAAGTTGAGGCATCGATACACGGGAATTATTTTATTTGAATAAGGGAATTATTGTCAATATACGGGAATTATTTTATTTGAATAAGGGAACAATAGCTGTAACTTAAGGTTGTAACAACGGTTCCATAGAACATTTGCTTGTATCTATTTGCAGTAACTATGCGTTAAAGTTGTGCCAACTATGGCTTGAGGTTGTAGGAGTTGTGGCTTGGGGATACGATATCCGCGACTTAGAATAAAAAATATTATATATGAAAGAAAGTATATATATTAAGAGATCATTATACGTAAAAAGTCCTTGTAAATATTGAAGTTTACGCATAGAGACACGACAACAACCTTTATACGAGAATTATTTTATTTGAGTAATGGAACAACAATAGTAACTTAAGGTTGCAACAATGGTTACATAAAACTATTGCTTGTATCTAGTTGTAGTAATTGGGTGTTAAAGTTACAGTAGCTATGCCTATGACTTAGAATAAAACAAATTATATATAAAATAATATATATATATATATATATAAAGAGAGAGAGAGAGAGAGAGAGATTAGAAAATATATTACAACAATATTTATTTAACTAGTATGTTAAAAAAATAAAATTTACCTGGTCGCAGGTGTGGGGGCATCTGGAAAGGTATGGATACCAATCCATTTAGAATATACATGGCATCAACACCAAAATCCATGATTATTTTTTGAATATGGAAGATGAAAAACAAGATATACATGCCTAAGAAAATTAAGAAATGCTACTATTTTGATCACTCACACATTTACATATGCTATTGTCTACACACCCTCTATTGTTGGACGATGTTATCCTATTTCTTGTAGGATATAGTAGATAGGACTAGTATGTGAAGACTCATTAGAGCTCTAAAATCATTTTGTGTTTCATTTGGAATATAAGTAAACCTTCTCAAGTCTACCATCACTTTCAATGATTTGGAAGATATGTTAGAAAAAACAATCAACCAAGTGCACCCATTTCAAATACATGGGATTTATGTTAAGATTTAATGACTATAGGTATGGATATTGGTTCTTTCCATATCAACAAGTGGGAAAAATAATCACAATATGGTTATCCTTGGGTGGCACATTAACCTTAGTAGTGTCCATACCAGGATATTGGCATTCCCTAGCTTGTATTCTTGTTGGTATCTTGGGAAATATTAGAAAAAAATGCTTTCATTTTATCTAGAAGGAAAGGAAAAGCAAAGGAGGCATCCCTATAGTAAAATGGAAATGGATTTCCAAGCCAAAAATCACATGATTCGTTGGATACTAAAGAATATTCATCATTTTTGGAAAGCATTATTTTCTAAGAGTCTTTGGAGAATCATAAAACATTTAGGCTTGTGGCAAGATGTAATAAAATCAAAGTAAAGAGGCAAAATTTCATATAAGGATAAATTTTACAAAAGTTTCAACAGTTCTTCCCACCATTTATCTTCTGGTATTCTGGTCCGTTGAATTTTTCTCAATGTTTCATCAGCCTCAATATATCTAAAAAAGGTAGTTTGAATTGGAAACAAATGCTTTACTTCATGCTCAAGATAAAATAAATTTTCCAATCTGTCATGAAGATTTTTTCCAGTTGGCAATGCTGCTTCTAATGTATTGGTTGAAGAATTGGCCTAATTGTCAGCATACTTGTCCAATTTTTCAACATAGATTTCAAGGTCCATTAGTTTATCCTCTGAAACTATAGGACTGAGCAATCCCTTTTTCAACAAAATATCAAATATTTCTCCAAAGGCAATGATTTCTTCTTGCATATCTGAGCACCTTCGTTCTAGATTCTGCATAAGGGTTCTCTTAGTAAAAACTCTTTTTATTTCCAAAATTGTTCCGGTCTTGTCCTGAATACCAAGTTCTGCAAGTTGGTGTCTAGTTTGAGTGTTTAGAAACTGTATGAATTGATTGGCTTCCTCAGGCCTATTTCCCAATTCTTCTCTTGTACTTTGAACTTCTTCTATAGCCAATTTGACTAAATCATTTTGTTCATACATAATCTGAATTGAAGACCAGACATCCTTTATTGATTGGATAATGTTGTCCCAAAGAATTTCATTTATTTCCTTTAAATGTTTCTCCAATGTGAGATCCTTTTCCAATGCTTTAACCAATTTTTCTAATCTTTTGACCTCTCTTGTTTTATCAGCAACACTCATTTTTGAGAGATCATATCTTTGTTCTAAATTAGTAAGCTGTAACTTTGTGTGCTGGAGTTCTGTTACTTTAAGTTTCAATTCATTCATTGACTTTATTAATTCTTCAGAACTCAAATTGGAAGTATTTACCTGTGATAGCTCTGTTGGCTGACCTGTTGTGGATGTACCTGTACCTGTAATTGCCTCTGTTGTTGATGTTGGAATAGTAGATTGCTTGTTCTTTAATGCCTGTTCAAGCTCTTTTTCTGTTTCATTTAGTTGCTCATTCAGTTTCAAAAGCAAGTCCATCATTTCTTCTTCAGAATTTTTCTTTATCATCTCTTCAGTTTGTGGATGTCTTGAAGCTGGAAATTTCAACTGCTTTCTCAAAGTTGCAATATCATCATCTTTTTTCCTGATTAGGGCCTCTATACCTTTGACATATTTATGATTGCGACCCAATCCAATGATTATTTCCTCAATGTCTTTATCCTGTTGTCTTTGGCCTGAGAAGAGGCTTTTTCAAGTTGCAATTGTGCATTAGTGTTCTCCAAAGAATCCTGCAACTTCTGAGTTGCCATTGCTTTATCGGTCAAAGTAGAATACATCATTTCACCAGTCTGCTTATGTAACTCAATCTGATCTAAAGGATGAATATCCTTTGCTAAGACTTCAAAATTTGTTCTAATATCATCTACAGTTGTTTGAGGCTACTGCACTTTTGGTTTGAAGTGACTCATTATCATTCTTCCTTGCTGAATGTCATAAGCTGACATCAATATTTCTTTATTCTTAGGAGCCATATTCAAATACCGATTGTAAACCTGGAGTCTTAGTGGATCATTCCTAGCTTTTATATTGATAAAGGTTTTCTTTATATCTCCTGCATCTTTAACTGGTGTTTTGAAAGAAGATATTTCAACACTCTGTTGCTTTTGCAGCTCTTTTATCTGTAAAGTATTGGATGCCCCATTGACTATACCTATTTGTTGACTATCCAAATCTTCTCTCTGGCTATTAGGAATTTCCTGAACAAAATCTACTTCTGGAAGAGGATTTAATTTTTGTCTTTTAGCATGAGGCTATTCTGAAGATCCACCAACAGGGGTAGCAAATTCAGCATCTCTCTTCTTGCCTTTTTCTATATTGATAGGAGTTTGTAAAATTGAAATTTCTGGCTCATTGATCTGAATAGGAGGAATTTGTACTTGAAACTGTTCTTTAGAAGTCTCAGGTTGCTCTGTCATTGTGAATTTTTCAAATACTTGTATGTCAGGCTCCTTTTCTTTTCCTTTAGATTGTACTATGGCCAATGCAATGATCTCCTGTAAATTTTGCTGAGAAGTCCCTACAGAAGAAGGACCAATACCTGGTATCTATACCTGTCCAAAAGAGTCTAGGTCAAGTATTTTCTCAAGGTCTTTCATTACATTTTCAACATTGACCTGCTCACTATCCTGTTCTACCAATGTTCCTTCCATCCATTCATCCATATTGGCATATTGTTCATTTTCTGGAATTTTGTGATGAATGTATGGTGATAGTTTATTTTTCATTCTTCTATCACAGATAAAGCTATTTGGGTCATAAGGCACCCAGTAAATTTTTTTTTGTAATCTAATTCTTCTAAGATTCTTTCTGCTTCCTTTCCAGCATCTCTAGTGTTACAAACAAAGGGACCTAATTGACTTTTGATCCTGAGTTGAGCCTTTTTCTTTGCATTGCAGAAATGAACTATATCTGAGTTAATCATCTGCCTGAAATACTCTAGTGCAAAGAGTCTCATGGGGACATATTTGGGCAACTTGAATGGGCACAATTCACGTCCATATATTCTGATCTCAGTGTGATTTTGATACAAGTACCAGTCACCTACCCTATATTGTTTTGAGAGCTGTAGAATTTTCTTGATTTCATTATTGACTCTAGGAGGGGAAACTCCTGTTAACAAAGTGATTGCAGGGTGTACAAATAGGTAAATAAACTCATTATAGGAGCAAGGAGAATCAGAGGAATTATGGGTGATGGAAGACCAAAATATCACAGACCTAGGATTTTCTTTGGCATCAAGTTTCTGAACATGGAAAGGGAAATTTTTTGATTGGTAATAAATCATGAGATGATATATAACAGAAGAATATTTGAACACTTTTTCATTCTCAAATCTCATGAACTGATCATGGATTTTATCAGCAATGTAGGATGCAAATTCATACTTGACAGCAGGGGACTGTCCAGGGGTAAATATAGACAACAATACTAGGGTTAATTGATCAACATATTCACTAGTATTGAAACCCATGATAAAGGATATCATATTCAGAATAAGCCTACCCACATCAATGAAAAAAGTATAACCATAGGGGGGAGGGCCTTTGGGATGATGCTCAGGTAACATGAAGGTTTGAAAAATGCGATTTAACTCTTCATGGGACAAATTGGCAGACTTTTCAACTAATTCTCCCATGGACAGGGGAGTGAGGGATTGACCAGGTTGAAATGGCAGCATCTCATCTATCGACTGAGTAGTGATTGGGAAAATGATGTTCTGACTCAGGGACAAAACTGCTCTTTGATTGCGGTCATAGTTTGCATGGAAGTAATGAATTAACTCAGGAAAAATATGGAATGAGGGGAGAAGATACATGGGGAGATTGGATTCCCATAATACAATAATATCAGAACCGTTTATAAATTTATCTCTGCAGCGGCAAAAAGTTCAAAGAGGATTATCACTAAGAACGAGGTCTTTAATTTGAAAATCTGTATCTGCTAGGGGTAGATAGTCTAAATCTCTGTGAGGGGCATTCAAAGGTGCGACGTTCAGAGCCACTGGAACCTCCATTTCTGGTTCTTCTGGATTCATAAATGAATTTCAGGTTTTTGTGAAGAACAAACGCAATTACAAGTTTTTGGAATGTAATTTACAATTTTGGGGATTGAACAAGAACAAATTGAATTCTGTTTCTGTCTTTCATGTGGAATTTAAAACAAAAGCTAGGATTTCACAGAGTTTTAATGGGAATTGGGGTAAATACCTGTTTTTTGGGAGATGAACAGTGATTAAATAGGTACAGGCTATGGCGTACGAACTCTGGATTACTGGTATGCAATTGTCTTCAGCAAAATACAGTTGATGGTGCTTGACAATTTGTTTTTGAAATTCTCTGCATGAGACTTTGGTCATTCACAGAATAATGAAAATGACGCGGGAAAAATTTTTTTATTCACAAAGTCCAAAGGGTGACGGGGTTTTTATTTATTTATTTAATGGATGACATCAGCAGGTACGGAGAATGAGTCATGGGAGGCAAGCGGTAAGCGGTTTCCATCGCACCGCTTTTAGGGAAAAGTGGTTTTGGGCAGAGGGTGAGCGATTCCATAGAATGATTGACACATGGCATGGCACTTTTTGAAAACCGCTGGACCATCGCGCATTATTGTTTGGACGCTGATGGCTAGTGATATCATTAATAACCGTTGATCTCAGATGGCTTGATCGAACAACGATGGGGACATGGAAGTGACGGGGATTTAATAGCCGTAGTCTTCCCAGGAAACGTTTTGGCCTATAATCCAACAAGGATTTTTAAAAAATCCGGCAAATATTTTATCATAATCATGTTTATAGTTGTTAAACTTTAGTATTTTGAGTTCCCTAAGGATTTTTGGTAGTGCTGAATTCATTTCCACTATTAAAAATGGATTCCAAACACTCCAACTACCTGATTTCTTGAATTTTATTTGCCCGGATTCCGGTAAGAAACTGTCGTCCGGGCTATTTCGTTGCCTGGGTAGACAACTCCGGATTTAATATGGAGGGCCCAACGCAATTAAAATTTAATTAATCTCATCGGGGGGAATCTGATTGTCAGAGTTAATTAATCGTGACGATTAATCAATTTGTTTATAAAAATGTAGGAAAGTGATTGGGAAATGATTTAACCAAGGTTAGCGGTTAAGGGAGGTATTGGGGATTTTACAAAGGGTTTATAGTTTTAACCTTGGGAAAGGGATTCGGGGGATTAAAATTCACAGGGGAAGAATTGTTTTTGTATTAAAACACGTAATAAAACATTTTTTAATTATTTTTTCAATATACTTTTATTATATGATAATTAAATTAGATTAATCTAATTACCATAGGGGGCGGAATTTAATATTACAATATATTCAGCCAAAGGGGGCATAAAGTGGGTTTTTTATTTAAACATGTGGGAATAAATAACTTTTGCTAAAATTTATTAATGGGTTTTTGGGGATATTATATAAAAAGGAGTTATATATAATAGGAGAAGGTTATTTTTGTAAGGATTTAATACATAAAATCAATGTTAATATGACAAGGGGACAATGTAAACTCAAAATACATTAATATAACTAAGAAAGTGAAGATTTAAAAGAAAATTGCATTATAATCATTTCATCACTTAGACTTGGAATAAAATGTGATTTTGAGGGTTTTTTTATGAAATAATGCATAATTTTTTTCCTAAGTAAAATGGGATTTTACTTAGGAAAAGATGTTTATAAATGAGTGAATGTTATGAAGAATGACTTCAAGTACTTAGGATTTTCCAATTATTGGGCCGAGGGTCCAGTCCCTCCAAAAGTCAAGGAAATGCCTTGAGCCCCTCTAATTTTCAAATACCTTAGTACTTAGGGGAAATTAGTGAAATCTTTAGGGGAAGATGAGAAGGGAAGTTAATAACTTTGACTTTGCTTTGCTTTGAATTTCTTCCAGTATAGTGTCTGCCTTTTCACTTTGTGATGAAAGTAAATATTAACACATTTAGAGTCATTGTCCATCACATGCAATTCTTCAACATCATCTACCTACCCTACCTACTTTACTCTACCATTTTTTCTTCTTTATTAGGGTGCACTTAGACTAGCAAACCCTTATCACACTTTCTTTTCTTTTACATGTAGAAATCTATCTAAGTCTAACCTTATTACATCCAAGGGCTCAGATTAAGCTATTGAGCTCCTTTTATTTACTCTACCTATCTACCTATCTGCCAATATTAAACAGTTTGGTCAAATTTTATTCTCTATCTCTAAAACATGAAATTGAAAGATGAAATAGCCAAGCTTAAACTGTTTGACTATTGATAAATTGTGGCATAGGATACAAGTTGCACACAATTTTATTTATTACATAAGAGAAAAAAGTAGTGGAATTTAGACTTGCACACTTTCCTTGGCCTTTCTTTTGGTGTGGTTCATTTTCTTTTACTTTTTTGGCCATTTTTATTCTTTTTACCCTTTGATTTTTCTTTTAGGGTATACCCTCTTTACATTTTTTTGTTTTTTTTTTTTTGATAATATGAAAAACCTTTGCAACAAGAAAAGGTATGAACATATTACATAGCCCATCAAGTCAATCATGAAATATGACACCTATTGGTATAGGTGTCTAACACTGGCTCCACTTGGGGATGGCTTTTCCTAGTGAAAAGTCAAGAACAGCAGGTCAGTTGTCCTCATCCATTGACCTTGGTGAACCTGTAAATGTCTTATGTCTTCTACAAACTAAAATCTGATCTGAAACTAAAACAGCACACAAAAGTTTTCAAACCAACTTAATGAAAAACTAGCTGAAAATTGAAAACTAAAAAAAAAAGCTCAAAATTCTGAGCTTATTGCCACTCATCTACCTACTCAATCTACTAAAAATCTTATTGAATCAGGTAATATAAAAATGCCAATGAAGCCAATCAAGTAGCTGTAACAATAAATGGATAACTTGATTGCTTGTGATCAAAATTGGAAGTATATTATGATCATGTGCCACTTTTGATGTATTTGATGTATTTGATCCTTATAGAAAAAACATGTTTGCAGATTTGGGCTAAAAATATTCTCCATATAATCTGATATAGGATCAATAAAAGTATGATGTATGTTATTTACTTCTAGGCCTTCAATAACTGGTTGCTCAGTTGTATTATGAATATTAAGCCTTGAAACTATTTCTTCTATCTTGTGTTTGAAAGAATAATCATCCTCAATATGCAAGTCAAAAGATAGTACAATTTCCTCTTGCTTAGGAGAAGGAAGATTTTCAAAGAATTCTTTAGGATTTCTGAAATTGTATGACTGAATTTGAGAATGCAAAAGTTTAATTTCATTTTCATAATTTTCTAAAATTATCTCAAGAACACATATTTTCAGTCTGGGAGAATATTTTCTTGATTTCAAAAGAAGAAATAAAGCTCTTAAACAATCCTCATCAAGCTGAAGTTCTAATATCTCATCCCTCAAAATAGCTAGTGATTGTTTTGTCAAATTATCATAATTATCATCATGTTGATTATGTAAGTCTAAAAAATCTTCTAAGAACCTTGATTTTCTTAGGAATAGGTCATTTTGTAATAGCTTGCATCCTTTCAGGCTCCAACTTCACTCCTTCCTTTAAAAAAATATGAACCAAATACTCGAATTCTTATTTCCCAAAAGCACATTTCGATATTTTTACATAAAAATGATTGTTCTCAATAATTTATATAACTTTTCCACATGTTTACTAGTGTGGTATTCCCATGATTTATTATAAATATGTGTATTATCAAAGAAAACCAACACAAATTTTATAAGATGGGATCAGACAAAATTGTTCTTAAGTCGAGCCCGCGAGACTTCAAACGGCAATAAACCATAATTCAAACCAAATTTGTGTTCCAAAATAGCCTGCTGATGTCGGCCAATTTTGTGACGCGAAAACCAAATGAATTCCACCCTAATATTTTTCAGGTCCGAAGTTGGGCTGGCGTATGGAGGAAGAGTTGTGACGTGAATTTCTTATCAAATTCGCCCTAATATTTTTCGGGTCCGGATTTCCATTGCGCGAGCGGCCCAAACAAAGATCCGCTCCAATCAATTTCTCCTACATGTCCTCAATCAGAACTTGCCCTGCTCCCAACTGTAGGTGCATTTGATGGCGTTTAAGGTGATGGGACATGGATGTGGCGATTTCATATCAATCGCATTAAGTTTTAACATTGTTCAATTAAGTTCCAAGGTTTTCACATCTAATCGCATTAAGTTTTAACACTGTTCAAGATTAGACCTCCACTCCTGTTAGCGATTCCGCATGATCCAATATGATCCGGCCTTAGACTCTCATTAATGATCAGATATTAATTATGACGGGTGTCCTTCGATTGCATTGCATTCAGGTCGATAAAATGGCATTTCACTATGTTTTTTTAGACGAGCCAGTTGTTGGGTTACACTGCCTGCTCACTATGATGAGAAGGAGAAGTGGCCAGCTAAACTGCTGCATAGACCTTGCTGCATATATGCATTTCTCTCGGTATGGTCCTTGTCTGTCTTCCTCTATTTCTTGGGATTCTGCTTCTCCATCTCCTTTTGTGCCCACTGCTGGTGAGACTGCACCCATGCCTCGTGTGCGTCAAAGGATGTGTTGCCGCAGGGGGAGCACTAGAGGTCAACTCCTGCGTGCTCCCTCCAACCCCTCAACCGAGTTGTCTTCCGGCCAGTCCAGTGATTATTACACAGGTCGCTATCCAAATACTAGGAGTGGGCGGGGTCGGGTTGTAGGATCTGGCCATTGTATGGATTCCCCTACTCCTCGTTTCCTCACCGCTAGTTGACCTTCTCCCACGACCTGCACTGCACAATTTTCCTTTAATTTCTCTCTCAACCACCCACGAATTACAGCTTTAGTCACTATGGTTTTCTGCGAGGAGGCCCAAATAGAGGAAGAATGCACCCGTGCAGTGGGTTTAAGCTCAGAAAAATCCGACCAACATTCAGGCCTTCAGGAGGGCAGCCGTGGCGTGAATGTGGAGGTAGCACCTAGTGACCTTGGACCTTCCGAAGGATGGTGCCAAATCGTTGAGGAGCCGGAGGAGTAGTTTGGTTAATTTTTTTTTCTTGCTTTGCAGACCACTTAATTGGGCTGCTTTTAGATTATTTTACTGTGCTGGACCTTTTAATATTTTTGAATTCTATAAATTAAATGTTCAAGACTGGTTTCCCCGTATGAGGGCAGTCTTCTTAAATTTTTGATTTTTTTATGACAAATTTTCCATGAGTCTGGGCAATGATTTTGACTTCGGTGTAATTTTATTCCCACTGTTAATAGATTAACTTTACTTAGAAAAAAAAATGTTGCCCTGTTTCTATTTTAAACCTATTTTTTGAAATACAGAGCCATGTTTATATGGTCTACGTATTATACTCTTTCTCTATATATCTACAGGAACCTTTTTGCTATGAATAGGGTGGATGCTGTAGCAGGCTACTAATGGAAACAAGCGAGCCTGAACCTTACATCTTGGATGCAACAGATGGTTACCAATTTTGGAATCAAGCGAGCCTGATCTTACAAGCGAGCCTGGGTTTCTGCAGATGGTTATCACACTCCTCACATGATTAGCGTTTTTCTCTGTTCAAGGATTTTGGGTACTTTAATTTGTATTTGGAACAATGGACGTTGATACTCTATCTGTTGCTTTACTATTCTACATACTGCTATTTCACTTTCTTATAGATGCCTCGGGCATATTTGGATGCTTTCTCAGATTGTCGATAATCTCCATGTGGACCGTTACTTGGTTTTATATCATGTCCTGTATGTGACATGGGGTATTTTTCTATCATTGTCTGGGGTGGGACTTCCACTTTTCTGGATGGATATTTGGGTTCCAATCTTCAGATGTGAAAATGTAATGACTTCATGGACTGTTTTACTTCATATAATATATTCAAAACAACGTTTTTTCTCTTGTGAAAAAAAATGATTAATGTTTATCACTATGCCTTCAAAACTAGTGATGATGGTCTATGTTGCTGGTTTATTGATATGGTCTGATGGTCTTTTTATATTTTTGACATATCACACTCCTCACATGATTAGCATTTTTCTTTGTTCAAGGATTTTGGGTACTTTAATTTGTGTTTGGAACAATGGACATCGGTACTCTATCTGTTGCTTTACTATTCTACATACTGCTATTTCACTTTCTTATAGATGCCTCGGGCATATTTGGATGCTTTCTCAGATTGTCGATAATCTCCATGTGGACCGTTACTGGGTTTTATATCAAGTCCCTATATGTGACATGGGGTATTTTTCTATCATTGTCTGGGGTGGGACTTCCACTTTTCTGGATGGATATTTGGGTTCCAATCTTAAGATGTGAAAATGTAATGACTTCATGGACTGTTTTACTTCATACAATATATTCAAAACATCGTTTTTTTTCTTGTGAAAAAAAAAATGATTAATGTTTATCACTCTGCCTTCAAAACTAGCGATGCTGGTCTATGTTGCTGGTTTATTGATATGGTCTGATGGTCTTTTTATATTTTGGACATATCACACTACTCACATGATTAGCGTTTTTCTCTGTTCAAGGATTTTGGGTACTTTAATTTGTATTTGGAACAATGGACGTCGGTACTCTATCTGTTGCTTTACTATTCTACATATTGTTATTTCACTTTCTTATAGATGCCTCGGGCATATTTGGATGCTTTCTCAGATTGTCGATAATCTCCATGTGGACCGTTACTGGGTTTTATATCAAGTCCTGTATGTGACATGGGGTATTTTTCTATCACTGTCTGGGGTGGGACTTCCACTTTTCTGGATGGATATTTGGGTTCCAATCTTCATATGTGAAAATGTAATGACTTCATGGAATGTTTTACTTCATATAATATATTCAAAACAATGTTTTTTCTCTTGTGAAAAAAAAATGATTAATGTTTATCACTCTGCCTTCAAAACTAGCAATGCTGGTCTATGTTGCTGGTTTATTGATATGGTTTGATGGTCTTTTTATATTTTGGACATATCACACTCCTCACATGATTAGCGTTTTTCTCTGTTCAAGGATTTTGGGTACTTTAATTTGTATTTGGAACAATGGACATCGGTACTCTATCTGTTGCTTTACTATTCTACATACTTCTATTTCACTTTCTTATAGATGCGTCGGGCATATTTGGATGCTTTCTCAGATTTGTCGATAATCTCCATGTGGACCATTACTGGGTTTTATATCATGTCCCTGTATGTGACATGGGGTATTTTTCTATCATTGTCTGGGGTGGGACTTCCACTTTTCTGGATGGATATTTGGGTTCCAATATTCAGATGTGAAAATGTAATTACTTCATGGACTGTTTTACTTCATATGATATATTCAAAACATCATTTTTCCTCTTTTAAAGTTTCATTTAAAAAAAAAAAAAATGAACCCGCCGTCGCTATACCGACACCTTGTAAGCATCAGAATTGTGACATCTTAAAAACGATGGAAGAGCAACAGTATAAAAACTTCAGAAGAGCGACGTTCAAAACGTCAGACCACATTTCGTCGAAATTGCGATAGTTTACAACCATTGAAAGAGCGACGTCCAAAACGTCGAAACACATTGCGTTGGAATTGTGACAATTTACAAATGTCAGAAGAGCGATGTTCAAAACATCAGACCACATTTCTTCGTAATTGTGATAGTTTACAAACGTCAAAAGAGCGACGTTCAAAACGTCGGACCACATTTCGTCGGAAGTGCGACATTTTACAAAGGTCAGAAGTGCAACGAATTGAGAAACGTCAGAAGAGCGACGCTTGTTTGGAAGCGATGGAAATAGTGTCGATAGTGCGACACTTTTTAAGTGTGTCAGAACTGCGACGGTATGGTAAAACATGTTTTGCCCACCCTCGAACTGTCACTCTTGCGATGACTATGTGTCGGAATAACGACGAATTGGCCGTCGGAATTTTCGCCAAATTTTCTAGTGATGGGAGAAACATGGACAGGTTTTGTTCTGCTATAACTTGTTTTTGTTTGGCCTGTAAAACATCAACTTGTGTTGTCAAGGTACACAGGATGTTAGTTTTGAAATTTTCTAACAGAATTCCAAATTCTGCTCTGGTTGGTTTTCTTAAGATACTTTTTTATAGAATCACACCCAACTGGCCTATTGCGTGTGCTACCCCGAGAGCATCTAATACATAGGGAAATAATCTCGTCGTATTCTTCCTGGTAAATATCTTGCTTCCCCATTATGTTAAGCATCTCAACCCATTCTTGATTCATTCCTTTAAGCATCATGGCTTTTAAAATGTCCTTGGATAGTGTGGTATATGGGGATCTTTGTAAATTTTATTGAAATATTTATACGTATTCTTCTAATGTTTCATTTTCTTTTGTAGACATATTAAATATTTCATATTTTAGGTCTTGTGTTTGACAATAGTCTTGATATTTGTTAAGAAACATGTTCTTCATTTCCTCCCAATTATTGATGGTTCCCCCACCTAGCTCCATGAACCAGCATAGTGTTGTTCCTTTTAAGGTAGAGGGAAATAGCTTCAGCTTCTGAGGATCATTGGTATAGTCATACCCTCTACATAAGACATGAAAATAAAATAGGAATGCATCAATGTCTTCCGAGGTCAACCAATGGAAGGTAGGAATGTTGTGTAAGGGAATGGATTTAATAGGGGAGTTTTCAGGATGATCAATAATGGGGTATTCCAATGTGGATGTCTGCCTCTAATTCTGATTTTGATTATTTTCCATTTGGTCGAAGAGGTGCCAGAAATCTTCAGGGATTTCCTATTTTGGAGGAGTGATCCGAGGGGTCTTAGGAGGTGAATGTGGAGGAAGTTTTACAATGCTTCCCTGGTTTGGGATCCTAAGTACGTCTATCTCAACTACTCTTTCAAGTGATTAGGCTCTGGAGCTTCTATTTGAATTATGCCACTAGTTTCTCCTTCCCCTTCTTGTCGATTGCAAGAACCTCCCTCTCCTGAAGATTTAGTGCTTATATGGCAGTTTGAAGGCTTTGCTCAACTCCTTTTATTTCACCATGAATCTCAGTGTGGGCCACATATGGTGAGGCTGCAGCTTGAGGGAGCATGATAGGGTTTTGAATGGAAATAGTTCTAGTTCCTATGGATGCCTGAGATTCAACTGCCTTAATTATTTTGTCTCTATATGTTTCCCTTCCAAGGATCATCGGTCCTTGGGATTGTGATGATTTTTGAGAGTTAGTTCGAATCATTTCTATCTTTTTCTTCCTAGTCATAAAACAAGAGCACCTAATATATTGGTATTTGAACAAATTTGCTGAGAAGCGGGCTATAGAGCAAGAATTTTGCTTACCGGTACGCAGGTTCTTACCTCCCATTTTTAATACCCAATTCCTCACAACAATAGAGAAAGGTGAATAAAGGATATCACTCTTAACACTGTCCCTGGAAATGGTACCAAAAGTATTTTTGTTACAGAGGTGGCTTATTATAAGAAACCCTACAACTCTTCATTTAATTATCAACCTAGGGTAAGTCTTCTTATTTCAAGAGTGTTGGCACAATATATGCAAGTGAGATCGACTAATAGATAATATCTATTAAGAAAGGATTATCTAGCCTCCTAAATTCAATCAACTTAACGAGGAATGATTTGGTGAGTTATGGCTGGTTATCCTGTCAAACCTATGATTGAATAGCACCCTAAGGGAATTGACATAGAGAAATCTGAATGAATCAAAAAACAGTCTAAGTGAATTGAACAAAAATCATAAACGAATTGAACAAAAATCATAAACAAATTGAACATCAATCATAAATGAATTGGACAACAATCTTAAGTGAATTGAACATCAATCTTAAGTAAAGAAATCCAAATGAACTGAATGGAAATCTTAAATTGAATTGAACAACATTCTAAACGAAGTAACCTAAATGCATTGTATAGTACTCACTTATGTAATTTTGCAATGGAATTCTCTTGGTAAACTAACCTAATTACAATAATCAACAAATGATCACTTTACCATATCGTCAAAGTAGTGTAATCTACAAAGATAATTATCATCGAGTAATAACTATCTTGTGACTTGTAAATCGATTACAGAAGCACTGAAATGAACTAAAAGCATCTATTGGTGACTAAATCTAAGTGAACTTTCATTAAAAGCATCTTTTAAGGTTTCAAGGTCACTAAATTTCCATTTCATGCATAAAATCCATCCTTTGGAGGAGCTATAATAGGAAATTATTTTGAACAGATTTGATTTCAAATGTAATTTATGTTCCTATATTTAATATTGGTTCTAATGCTACAAAATTTCAAATAGATCCTAAAGTTCAAAATTCAAAGCTAAATTGGTGATGGTGGGCCATCATACCTCATTAATTACTAAGACATAAAAATCAAATATAAAGGCTTATAAAGGAGCTAAAGTAACTTATATTTACTCTTCATATCCTTTTTTCCCCTTGACATCACTGTGAAAATCAACTGCAGGCAAAAATTGTGAGAGGAGGAGGGCTTTTAAGCAAGTCTTAGAGAGGCACGACCTTTGTACGACCTTTCTTGAGAGGTGCAACATTTTTGCAACCTTTTTGGTCTAGCGTGACTACCGGTGCGACCTTTCTATTACCCTTTCACAACCTTTTTGCAACCTTTCTATAGAATTGACATAGTTTCAAAATGTGGAATTTTATCATGGTTTCGGAGAAAAATTCAAAGTGTTTCTAGCCTTCGGAGATCATTCAAAGGTAAATTAAGCTTCAATAATTTGTAAGTGATCATCTACACCTATTTTCAAAGAAATTTCATGAAGCAAAAAATTGGTTTCTTCCTAGGGTTCTATTTAGCAAATATTTCATGAGTTTTTTTGTTCTCCATGGTTTTAATGAAGGAAACCTAACTTTCATTCACTCATACTATCACCTACACTCGATAAAAACCCTAGGCAACACACTCCCCATCACTCATTATTAATTTACCATTAAATTATATTAAACCATAGCCTTCTACCAAGTTTCCAATGCACAGTTCAGAAAATCATTTCCACAACATTTCATCTCATCAAATAATTTTCATCACAACATTTCCATCTCATACTCCCCTTGTCTCCTAAAAAAATAGTTGAGGAAATTTCCATATTATCACTACGTTTCCTCAGTTTTAAAAATCACTATGACCTATCATCCACAAACCATAAATTTGGCTAAATTATATCCTTCAATAAGAAGTCATGGAGAGTGACAGAAAGAGAAAACAAAAAGTGAAAAAGGGAGGGCACCATTCAAGAATTGAGCCCATCAATTTAAGTGAAATTAATGCTTCTTCATTTTTCAATTTGTTTTTGGAAAATGTTGGATGTATTAAATTTTTTCAGATGATCACAGAGGTTGGATCTCATGTTCCTTTGACCAACCTCTTTGCCCATAACTTTCATATAGAAAAATTTGCCATAACAGGGTTTGAGTTTAGTGTTTCAAAAAAACATATTTCCTCAGCCATAGGTATTTTAAATTAGGATGAAAAATGGGTTAAGGACATGGAATTATAGCTTGATGATTATAGAATTTCCTTAAAACATAACCTCAAATATATTATTAAACATGTTATTCATTTCATATTTATCCGTGACAAGTATGCCCCTTTTATGAAAAATATTTTGAAATATATTACTTGTGAAGGGAGGTTTTCCAGAATGTACAGGTACCGTATTAGGTTTCTTATGCACTTCACCTCTGCAAAGGGAGTTAATTTGTGCATTTTTCTATTTATAAGTGTGGTTAATATGACTAAAATGGTCAAGACCAGGGGACAACCTCATGTCACCAACCCATTCCATCATAGCTTGATCAATATTTTGGTCATGGATCAGCTTTCAGCCAAGCAAATCACCTGGAAAAAATTCATGGATAAAGTAAACACTGCTCCTGGTATTAGTCCCACTGTTTCTCCAAGCAAAACAACACCATAAAATTCAAAGTCTGAACAACCCATGGGGCTTTCCTCATCAAGCGAACAAGATGATATTTAAAAGAAGTGTAGGCTTGACCTTACTCCCACCTATAAGAGAGGTAAGAGGATTGTGTTTTGTCCTTAGAAATAGTAAGGAGAAAAGCCTATTTCACCATAGAGATCACCATAAGCTATGTATGATAAGGATGCTTCCATGGATGATGATGAGGAACATGCTTTTGATCTAGTTGACCTAGAGGACCATGATGACCAGGAAAATTTGTAGAGAACAATCAAACAAAAGGAGGTTTAGATCAAAGAGTTCCAAGATAATATAGCAAGGGATCAATTTTTTATCTCCTTTCTTGAGTAGGAAAACAGTCAATTCAATACAAATAAATTGATCTTGGAGAAGAGATTGTTTGATGAAAAAAAAAAAGGAGTAAAACCGTGGTTGAACCCGATGAACTTGAAAAGAAAGGAAAAAAGAGGAGACCAAGAAATATGAGTCTCAAGAAGGCTTTGTGGAAAAACCGAGAACAAAATCCTACATATGTGCAACTCACATTTGAGGAGAGGATTATTAAATAAATCAATGAAGACAAGGAATTTTGGCTTGAAAAGATCAAAATTCACTTGGAAAATGTTTTGGAGACTGAAAATAGGGATAACAAGTTTCAAAAAAACATGATTTCCTGATATCAAACCAGAAATCAGATTGCACAAGAAACAATTAAGCAATTAAGGAAAAAACTACAAGAGGTCTAAGAAAAGAAAAAGGAGGCAAGAAAAAGTGGTCAATGAGTGAAATTTGTGGCTAAAACATCCTTATATTTTTAGCCTAACATACATAGATATTAAGGAAAAAATTATAAATTTTTGGAGAAAATTGAATATTTTTGAAATTTTGTTGAAATTGATACATAGAAGGGTCGCACCAAGGTGAGATCCTTTTTCTCAGGACACCCAAATCAACTTTTCTCTAAATGGATGGGTAGCTATTCATAAAGACATGCCAAATTTGAAGGTGTTTTTCCATGACAGCTTCCAGATTTGATGAAAATTTGAAAAAACCTCACCTATTTCGTGGTTCTGCCACAAATTCAGGACTGATGCAACATTTCTGAGTGAGGTTGCGAAAAACAGGCTTTGGAGGCCTTTGCGTGGGTATATTTTGGAGTATGGTGGCTCATTGGAAAGAAAACATGTGTGGCTACTCAGCCCAACTTTAAGAATGTAGTTTGGGCTCCTACTATTCAGCCAAAAGTAGCCCTCAACTAGTGCAACGTTTCTGCGACCTTTCTATTAAATTGTTGTTTTGGTAAATTATGGTGGGACCTTTCTGCCTTCTGGTGCGACTTTTTTTTTCCTGGGACGACCAATCTGGTTTGGAGAATCTTTCATGGAATGAATGATGTAAAATTCGATTTCTTCTATTAAATTAAGTTTATCTTAGGCTTCTTTGTTCTTTTTTTCCCTCACTATATGAGGAAATTTCTAATAAATGAGTGTATCAACTCTCCTAAACTTTGTTTATAATCTTGGAAACTATTTCAAATTTCCTATTTTTAGGTGAGGACTAATACAAGTCATTTATGATGAGCCTTGAATATTATTTTTGACTTGATGAGCTATTCTATGTTATATTTTCCTATATTATATAGTTTGTAATCATTTCCAAAGGTTGGATGTTGTACAATTAAGCATGGAAAACTAGTGTATTTTTTATTTTTGGTAGGAACTAATAGACAATGTTTGCATTTATTGTGGTGGGATTCATGTGGTATGCATTTTAGCACTGTTTCTTCTTATGTTTTCATATGTTTGAAAGTATTGTAACTTCCATATTCATGTCCATGTCCTATGTGATTGATTTCTATGTTTGATAAGCATAATTCATTGATTTGAATGCTTTGTTTTGGAGAATTTATCACAATTATGTTTCAATTTCTTCTAATATAAAAGAATTCATGATTTCCATGCTTTTTTTGAAACCTTATCAGTCTATCATATTTACCAATATACCTTTAAAGTGATAAAGTGTGTTCGTACATTTCCCCATTACATTTCTGCAAGTTTGATTCTCAGTGCCCTGACCTAGTTTTTCCTAGACCTAATTCACCATTCAACACTAAATCCAAATCATTCAAACCCTAGAGCCTATTATACCTAGCCTAAAATCTTCATTATCCACTAAAATTGGCTATGATATCATTGAGAGATCCCTCTCATCCTAGTAGTCCTAGTTATTGGGTCAAAGTGGTCTTTGGCTAAGCCTTCGGAGATCTGGTGGAGTGATAGCAACTTGGAAACCATACCAAGGAATGAAGTGATAGATCCTCCCTGGTTTTACCATAATTTAATTGAATTCTAGGCTTGTGTGTGATAGGAATTAGCATTCGTGAAGTTTGATCTGAAACTTTCAAAGAACCAAGTTTTGGAAACACAGAACATTCTAGCCTCAAAAAAATAGACTGTATTGAGTTGAGATCCTCATCCATATTCTCTAGTTAAATACCAGAGAAAATTGTTCAGAAGCAGAGATCCTAGAACTTAGTGTTTTATTCCAATCCTTCTCCATTGCCGAGATCTTCCTCATTATCTAAAATTTTTTAGCTCTTCAAGACATAGCTTTTGATTTGAAGTTTATGTTTTCTCTATTTCGATCAAAGTCTGAAACTTAAGTGTCTGAGATAGTAATTGAGCCATTGAGACTATCTGAAGTACAATTATTGTCTGAGGTTGTTTTTCATTCCCTGAGACATGAAGATAATTTACTTTTCGAAGAATCTAAATCAGAATCATACTTTGATAGAAAAGTCTCGAACCAATTTGATAGGCTTGAATATTTAGCTAATAAACTTCAATAAACATCTGAAAAAGCCATCATCCAATATTAGAAAGAGTCATTATTCATTCTGATACAGTCTCAAACAGTTGGTGCCTCCTCATCCATCCCTTCCACTTCATTACCTTCTCATTCTACTCCTCTCATTGTAACTCCTGCACCACAATCAATAGTAATCATGGCTAGATTTTCACCACTAGTCCTACCCAAGAAATTTTCACATTTTCCACAAGGCTATGGCCAGATACTCCCTCCCTTCAATGAGAATTATGAAATTAGTGCAAAACAACACTTAGACAAAGTCACTGGTTTCATTGACTTGGAAGAGATAGATGTTGATGATGCCAATATGAGAATCATAGCCCAAATATTTTCTAGATATGTCAAAACTTGTTTTAGATATTTGGCAGCCCATTCTATAGGAAATCCACAACATCTGACTAATACATTCATAGCCTGATCGGAGGTAAAGAATAATCCTCTGTAGATTCTTTCTGAGTATCATGACAAACTCAAGAGTAATCCAAATGAATAAGTTCATGACTTCATTTCCTATTTCAACTTAGTGTCCCTACTATACCTAGGTACACTCCCTAGGTTTTATTGATTTGGATTTGGTGCTGGATGGTGAATTAGGTCTAGGAAAAACTAGGTCATGGCTCTGAGAATCAGACTTGCAGAAATGTAATGGGGCTAGCTAAGGAGACACATTAGCACTTTAAAAGTATCTTGGTGAATATGATATAATGACAGGGTTTCAAAACTAGGATGGAAATAATGAATTCGTTTATATCAGAAGAAAATGAAACATAATTATGATAATTTCTTCAAAATAGAGCATTGAAATTAATGATTTCTTCTTATCAAACTTAGAAATCAATCACATAAGACATAGAAATGAATATGGAAGGTACAATAATTTCAAACATATATAAGAAAAGAAGAAACACTGCTAAAACACATATCACATGAATCCCACCACAATAGCTATAAACTCTTTCTCTTAGTTTCTAACAAAAATCACAAATACACTATTGTTCCAAACCTAATTTGACAACATCCAACCTTTCGAAATTATTACACACTGTATAATATATGAAAATAAATCATAGGATAGCTCATCAAGTCGAAAATCATATTCAATGACCGTCATCAATGGATTTGATGAGTCCTCGCCTAAAACTAGCAAAATTGAAACAATTTCCAATATTTTAGAGAAAGTTTAGGAGAGCTTATCTCATCATTAATCACAAATTTCCTCATATAGTGAGTCAAAAACCAAATAAGAAGCTTAAAATAAAATTAATTTATTAAAATAAATCAAATTTGATATCATTCATGGCATGAAAATGTCTCCAAACCATATGGTTCACACCAGGAACAAAAATTTCGCACCAAAAGGAAGAAAGGTACCACCAAAATTGACCAAAACAACAATTTAACAGAAAGGTCGCAGAAAGGTCGCATGAGTTCAGGGATAATTTTGGTTGTCTTGTAGGAGTCCAAACTAAATGCAGAAATTTTGGTTGAGCAGCCACACGTGTCTTCCTTTCAAGGATCCATCATACTCCACAAAATACCAACGAGAACGCCTCCAAAACTTGTTTTTCCCAACCTCACTCGGAATGATCGCACCAATCCAGAATTTGTGGGAGAACCATGAAAAAGGTAATATTTTTTTATTTTTTTGTCAAATTTGGAATATTTCATGGAAAACACCTTCATATTTAACATGTAACTATGAATATATACCCATCCATGTAGAGAAAAGCTAATTTGGGTATCCTCAGAAAAAGGGTCGCACCTTGGTGCAACCTTTCTGTCAATCAATTTCAGCAAAATTTCAAAAAAATTCAAATCTCTCCAAAACATTCAAATTTTTTTCCTTAATAGCTCTATATGTTAGGCTGAAAATACAAGGATTTTTTAGCCATCAATTTCACTCCTTTACAACTTTTTCTTGTCTCCTTTTGTTTCTCTTGGACCTCTTACATTTTTCTCCTCAATTGTTTATTTTTTTCTTATGCAATCTGATTTCTGGTTTGATATTGGGAAATCATGTTTTTGTGAACCCTATTCTCCCTATTTTTAGTATCCAAGATATTTTCCAAGTGAATGTTGAATGTGTCGAGCCAAAATTCCTTATTTTCATTGATTTGTTTACTCATCCTCTCCTCAAATGTGAGCTACTCATCTATAGGGTTTTGTTCTCTGTTCTTTTGCAAAGCCTTCTTGAGACCCATAGTTCATGGTATCTTCCTTTCTCCTTGGGGTTTAGGATCATCAGGTTCCATCACTATTTCAACCCTTTCTTTTTTATTTGCACCAAAAAATATATTCTCCCACTTTAAGTGATTTGTCTTCAATTGATTTTTTTCCTGCTCAAAAAAGGAGATGAAAAATTGAGTTGTTGCTAGATTATATTGGAGCTATTTGGTCTTAACCCCTTTGTCTTTGATTTTTCTCTGCAAATTTTCATGGTCTTCATGGTCCTCTAGGTCAACCAGATCAAAATCATGTTCCTCCTCATCATCCATGGAAGGCTCTTCATCATGCAAAGATGATGGTTATCCCTGTGGTAAAATAGGCTTGGCCCCTTCCTCTCTTATAGGTGAGAGTAACCTCAAGCCTAGGCCTCTTTGAAATCTCAATCTTTTTTCTTGATGTGCCAAGCTCTATGGGCTTTGTAGGCATTGACTTTGATGGTGTTTTTTTTCTTGGAGAAACAGTGGGACTAATACCAGGAGTAGTGTTTAGTTTATCCATGAATGTTTGCGAGGTGATATGCTTGGATAAAAGTTGATGCATGACAAAAATCTTGACCAAGCTATGATGGAATACATTGGTGATGTGAGGTTTTCCCCTGGTCTTTACCCTTTTAGTAATCTTGACCACACTTCTAAATAGAAATTTGGACAAATTAAGTGCCCTTGCAGAGGTGGAGTGCATAAGAAACCTAGCATTATACATATGCATTATGGGAAACCTCCCTTCACAAGTAATATATTTCATAATAATTTCATTAAGGGGGTATATTTTTCATGGAAAAATATGAAAGGAGCAACATGTTCAGGCATATCTTTGAGGTTAGGTTTTAAGAATATTATGTAATCATCAAGATGTAATTCCATGCCCTTAAACCAATTTTCACCTTGATTTGGAATAGTTGTGGCTGAGGAAATATGATATGCTGAAACACTGAACTCAAACCTTGCTATGATAATTTTTTCCATTTGAAAATTATGGGCAAAGAGGTTGGTCAAGAAAACATGAGAGCCAACCTTTGAGATCATCTCACAAAATTTTATACTTCCAGCATTATCAAAACATTTTTTTACAAATGGAGAGGCATTAATTTCACTTAAACTAATGGGATCAAATCTTAAATGGTTTCCTCCCTTTTTAAATTTTTGTTTACTCTCCCTTTCACTCTCCATGAATTCTTCTTGAAGGATATACTTTAGCCAAATTTAGCTTTGTGAATGATAGGTCACAGTGATTTTGAAAACAGAGGAATGGTAGTGATAATATGTGTTAAACACCATGTTGAAGCACACACATGGTGTATGAGGAAGAAGAATGCACACACAAGAGACTCAACACACAATGAAGGATAAGCATGAGGCTTTCTTATTTTCCATTATACAAAGATGTACATTTATAGTACAATGGTGTGACTCTTGGTTTCATATTCCAAGGTCACTTGGACTCCATTGTGACTTTCGCATTCCACACCTACCCATGTAGGATTAGGTGTTCCAACATCCCCCCTTAATCCGAAGGGGTATGTGTGAGTCCAAGAAAAGAGTTGTAATACAAATTTGCAAAGTATGCATGGCAGCACTTGGGCTGAATCAACTCTCTGAAATGTTGGAAAAAAGAGGTGGTTTTAGGATGACCACAAACAATGGAACGCAATACTTGTTGCAGTTCCCGGAACTCTTCCAAAACTGGCAAGAAGCTGAAGGCTTCTGCTAGAGGAATTGTCCCTCATAAAAAAGGGAGACCTTCGACCTAAAAGAAGGGAGGTCTACGACTTGTGGTGGTTTTAGGTTGTCCACCAACCAAAGATGATGGTTTTAGGTTATCCACCAACCGAAAATGATGGTTTTAGGTTATCCACCAACCAAAGATGATGGTTTTAGGTTATCCACCAACTGAAAATGATGGTTTTAGGTTATCCACCAACCGAAGGTATGCTCATGGGCATCCGTGTCTCTGGCTACATCTCTGAATCCGGAATGACGAATTGTGGCTTTGGCTCGCTTGAACTGCTGGCTACAACTCTGAACATGGAATGAGAGATTGTGGCTCAGGCTCGCTTGATCTGTCGTCGAATCTTGTACATGACCACCATGTTCCCCCCTGTCAGGGACAAGGTGAGATGATGGCGAAAACTCAACTGCAAGTTTGTTCAATATGCGTGAACAAGTTCTAACATGTGTCGTAAACATCTTCTTGGCTGCTGATGCCCATTGCCAAGAAGCGATCCATCCAAGATGAATCTTTGTTCTTGCAGGAGGCTTGTTTCTGAAGCATCTGTCTGAAGAATGAGTGTGTCGACCACAGTGCTTGCATGGATGAAGATCAAAACAATGATCTTTCATATGGCCAACTCGATCACAATGTTGGCATTTCTCAATCTGTTGTGGAAGTGGAACAGGATCTGGAACAGCTGCAGGTGAACTGTCATATAGGAATCCGGCACTCTGGAATATGATGGGCTTGGTGTACTCTGGAATATGAAAGGACACATCCTTGTCATGTCCAATACCAGTTCGGTGCTTGTTGTGGACAAGCTCTTCCCAAGGTCTGATGATGGGCTTGAGAAGTGCAGGCTGAGTGGCTACATCTGCATGTAAATCTGCTCTAGTACAAGGAACTGAATGGGAATCAACTGGAACTCTGCTGACTTGCTACTGATGGGAGTCTTTCTCAATCTTCTGAACAGAAACAGGTTCAGAATGGTGACTCTTCTACTGAAGTTCTTCTTGTTCGAGCTGAGATTCCAACTGCAAAAACTCAATCTTTTCTTGTGCATCTTGTAAACAAATCTGAATATTACAAAGAGCATCCTTGCTCATTTTTATCATGTCATCAACATTGGAATGAATGAGGTTATTCAACAACACTAATACCTCATTGATTTTGGCCATTTTCAACAACTTAGGCTCAAAAAATGAAAGGGTGTCGGCTTCAACTGAAAATGCACCCGTTTACAATGTGATTCAATCAAAAAATACAAATGACTCCAAAGAATTTCCAGCTATGGAAATCTCAAGTACAAAATCTGCTCCTCAAATGATGGAGGGCAATCAACAATGACTTCCATCAACAACTCAAATTCACTGATTGCAAATATGAATGAAGAGGCAAATTCACTCACAATGTGAGTTCAATACAAAATCTCTGCAAAAATATGTGCAGCTGAAAACACTATGAAAGAAGCCTTTAAAGCAGCTGAAATTTTTCTTCAAAGAGCTGTTCAAATGATGGCAAACTTGTCTTCAAGTGTAAATTTCTTCAAAAAATCACCCTCTTATATAAGCCACAATTCATAAAATGTCAAATCCACTTTTCTCTAAATATAGTCCATGCCATTTCTTCAATTCTGCTCACATGTCATTCCTCTTTTTCTGCTGTTCAAATATTCTCTCTCCTCTCTCTCTCTCTGCTGTTTTTTTCTTCTTCTTTTTTTAATTAATTGAAAATTAATTAAAAAAATAATTATTTGGGATTAAAAAAAATTGAGGGAATTTAAAAATGGTGGGAGATTTATTGAAATGGAATGGGAGGGGGCTTATATTAGAATAAATTTAAAAGAAAGGGAATGTTTTATTAATGAGAAAGGGGGGAATATTAAAACATGGGAATTAATTTAAAATGTGAGGAGGGACTTTTAATGGGAGGTAAAAAAAAAATTTAAAATTTTAAAACGCTTTGACAACCACGTTGAAAGGGAGAGGGGCCGAAAGGCGTTAGTGTATGCGTTGGGAAATGCTTGAGTGGAGGGCGCTGCCAAGTGAGAGCGTAGGTGAAGTTTGTAGAACGCTTGGGAGTGGAGAAGGGAGGCGTTGCAAGAGGAAGGGCGTAGAAGCAAGAACTGTGGGAAATGTGGGCCAAAGGCCGGAGAGAGGCGAAGCCAATGAGCATATTGCAGTGAGTGGGAAGAGGCATAGTTAACGTAGAGAGGCGGGTGGAGGTGCGGGGTAAGGCATGGGGAAGAGAATGCATTTTGGGTAGCTGTTGATGGAACCGTGTGAGGGTAGAGCGGAGTGCTGGAGCGTGGAAGCGAGGGCTCGTGGGCAGGTTAAGTTCAATGCCGGTAGTTGGATGAGCATAGAGCTTGTAGGTAGTTGGTGAGTTGCAGGCGTGGGGTTAAGGGAAGTTGTGAGGGCGGAAAGTGTGAGGCGTTTGGGAGAAGGGAGAGCAGTGTGTTGAGGAGTGATAAGGAGGAATAGCGAAGGGTGTAGTTGTAGGGGAGTGAGTTGCAGAGAATTTTTTTTTTTTTTTTAAAACAACAGAGAGCAGAGAGACCAAGACTGTGAAAAAGCAGCATAATTCTAAGCTCTGAAATACAGGCAGCAGATTGCAAATAAACCCAGAATTTTTTTTTTCTCCAATAGCCCAGCAACAGGAAAATGTAGAATTGCAGAAACTCAGAAATATTCCAATGAAAACTCAGAAATATTTCCAGTGAAAACTCAAAAACTTGTTCAGAAACCCTCTTTAAACAGTGTTCCAGCAATTCTTTTAAGATGCATAATTTAATGGGCAAAAATTGCAGAGAAAATTTAGAATGAAAACCTTCAGATGGGAAGTGCTGCCTTTCTTCAAAACACCTGCTACTCTTCTTCAAAACAGTGCTGCCAATTTCTGAGTGCTACTCCTCATTCAAACCAATTTATGAATGCTGCTCTTTCTTCTGAATGCGGCAAAAACACTGCTACAAACACTTGAGTGCTACAAAAAAACCAACAATTTTTGTAGATATGCATAGGCCATAAACACAAATGGCTCACGCAAAGTGGAGCAGGGCCAGAAATCGCCCGCTCTGATACCATGTTAAACACCATGTTGAAGCACACACATGGTGTATGAGGAGGAAGAATTCACACACAAGAGACTCAACACACAATGAAGGATAAGCGTGAGGCTTTCTTATTTTCCATTATATAAAGATGTACATTTATAGTACAATGGTGTGACTCTTGGTTTCATATTCCAAGGTCACTTGGACTCCATTGTGACTTTTCGCATTCCACAGCTACCCATGTAGGATTAGGTGTTCCAACAATATGGAAATTTCTTGAAGTGTTTTTTGGGGAGAGAAGGGGAGTACGAGATCGAAATGCTGTGATGAAAATTATTTCATGAGATGAAATGTTGTGGAAACGATTTTGTGAACTATGAAATGGAAACTTGGTAGAAGGCTAGGGTTTAATATAAGTTAATGGTAAATGAGAAATTAGTGATGCGGAGTGTGTTGGATAGGGTTTTTATGGAGTGTAGGTGATATTATGATTGAAGGAATGTTAGGTTTCCTTCATTAAAACCACGGAACACAAAACTTGATGAAACATTTGCTGAAGAAAACCCTGTGAAGAAACTACTTTTTTTTTCTTGATGAAATTGCTTTGAAAAGAGGTGTAGATGATCACTTCCTAACTATTGAAGATTAATTGACCCTTGAATAGTATCTGGAGGCTAGCAACACTTTCAATTTTTCTCTGAAACCATAAAAAAAATCCACATTTTGAAACCCTTTCGGTTCTGCAGAAAGGTCGTGAAAAGGTCGCAGAAAGGGTTGCAGAAAGGTCACACTGGAAAAAAAGGTCGCGCCAGACCAGAAAGGTCACTAAAAGGTCACAGAAAGTTTTTGTTTCTTTGAAACTTTCATAAAAACCCTCCATCTCTCTCCATTTTAGCATTCACTTGATTTTTAGAGTGATGTCAAGAGGAGAAATGGTTTTGAAGAGTAAAAATAAGTTACTTTAGCTCCTTCATAAGACTTTATATTTTCTTTTGATGTCTTAGTGGTTAATGGGGTAGGATGGCCCACCACCACCAATTTACCTTTTCCTTTTGAACATTAGGATATTTTTGAAATTTTCTAAAATTAGAACCATTATTACATATAGGAACATAACTTACATTTGAAATCAAATATATAGAAAATACTTGCCTATCACCACTCCTCCAAAGGTTGTATTTTATGCATGAAATGGAAATTTAGTGACCTTGAAACCTTAATGACTTAATGGAGACTCCTGATTAAATGAAATGATGATATATATGACTAAAACTATGATAACAACCTCTGACAGATGATACATTCATCTTATTTTATGATATGAACCAACAATTTAAAATTTTTGAAAGAGTGGAAACGATCCTAGACCTAATACCTAGTGACCAAATTGTTTCTTGAAGACTTATTGAAATGACAAAAAATTGACTTAGGGACCCTATTAAAACATTATAAGTTTCCATTATATCAACGGTGATAGGATTCAAACACTGACACTAACATTGTCTCTAGCTGGGGATGGAAACTCCTTGGAGGTTTCAAGAACACTATACACCAAGTAGCCTAACCATTTGGCACAGAGTCAAAAGCTAAAAACCAGACTGAATAACGAAAACTCAATATAATAAATTTTCTCAAGACTAGACTGATTTGACTTTGACCAGAATCTGAAAACAATATAAAACTAGTAGAAATTTATGGCCTTCACCTCGAGCTCCAAGCTTGGATGATTCTCCGCCTCACACTTTGAAGAAAAATTAAACTGATATATATATATTGGAATTAAGAAATTTTCTGAAATCTACATTTTAAAATATAATTCTTAAGGAGCCTACCATTGAATGGTCCTCCTAATAAATCTTTTCCATTCATTTCTTTCAATAGGAAAGCATACTATCTAGGAGAGGCTAAAATCTTGTATGGTCCTTTCCATAGGTTTTCAAAATTTCTGTGCTTCCATTTTTCCTTGTTTTTAGCATCCCAACTAAGGACCACATCTCCAATATTGAAATCATCCACCTTTGTCTTACAGTCATATACCTTATTTATCTTTTCATAAAGCTTTGAGGTGTTCTGAAAGACCTCATCTCTTGTTAGTTGAAGATGGACCATTTGATTGATCCAGAACTACACATCATTCTCTTCACTTTCTACTTCTTGTAAGAAATTCATAACTGAGACTTCATGTGATGTAGTAAAAATAGTATCTAATCCATATACCAACTAAAAATGAGACATTGATATTTATTTCTTACTACCCACCTTGTACGCCCATAAAAAATTAACAAGATTTATGTGCCAGTTCTTCTTGTTTGCATCAAACATCTTGTCTATGATATTAGCCAAAGATTTATAGGAAGATCATGCCAATCCATTACCTTGTGGATAATATGTGGTTGAGTGCCTTTATTTGATGTTGTACTTGTGACAAAACTCAACCATTTTATTTTACTTGAATGAAGGCTCATTTTATGTAATTATCTTATCAAGACAACTAAAATGAGACAAAATGTTAGTCTCCAAAAACTATATAATCACTAAATTTTTTATTTTCCTTTTTGACATCACTTCGATCCATTTTTCGAAGTTTTTTGTAGGTGTTCAGATCCATTTATGTTGTTCCCATGATCGAGGGTGAATCTCTTCGATAAATTCGAGGCATCATTCCTAAAATGTGTTGATCAGCGGTTGTCATTGATGTCAACCCAAGTAGCACAAAGGGCTAACACAATCTTGCATGGGAATTTTGAACTACAAAATTAATATATTCTGGGTCAATAATGATTTTTATGGTTTCTATTTGTCGAAATGTTTCCGTTGATATATGGCACGCCATGTAATTCTTCACGGTTTGAGAGATATTCATGGTTGAAGTTTGTACCCCTAGTTAGTGGGCTAAAACACCATGGGGTTGAGGCATGGGTCATTGAAAAGTCATAATTAATATTTTTTAAGCTCCTAAAATCATTCCCATTTTCACTTTTTGAAGCCCTTCGCAACCTAATCATTTATATAAATTGTGATCCTCATTTCCTCCTTAGGCAAGGGATTTTGCCATCTGAGAGAGGTCATCATGGAATTTGCGCTCTAACATTTTTTTCTACAAAGGTTCAGAAGCTAAAATTTTTATGAGGCGACTCTGAAATACTGAGGAATATTTTGTAAACATTTTAGATCAAGGTGCACAACATTTTTGGATATATGATCTATGGAAGTATGGGTCTTCGCAGGCTCTTGAAATTCATCTCAAATAAGTGACCTTGGTAAATTACTCATAACTCTCTCTCTGAGTATCGGATTGGAATTTCATAAAAATTGGAAAATAGATCACATTATGTACTTTGATCTCTATCAATTTTAGATCCAAATGAAGAAACAATGACACGTGGAATGCCGTACAAGTGCACTCTATTGAAACAATCCATACTTATGGAATTGTGAGAGATTGGGTATAAATATCTCTTAAAGAATCCAAATTGGGTTAGACCTATGGCATTGGAAATAAGACTAAAAGGAGTACTACAGGACTGAAAATCAGATATTGAGAATATGAAATAACATAGATACACTAGATTCAATATCAAGCTCCTAGAAGGCAAGAAAAATCTAGATCATGTGTTATGAAGGGTTGAAAAGGACCAGACTTTCTATGCTAGCAAAGGAAAGCAAGGTGAAGCATAGGGTATCATGACAAGAGCAGCAACCAAGGTGGATAACAGCAACAAGAAGTTCATCATATGAAGTCTTCAAGTGGGCAGCACTGGATACAATCATTGTAAAGGTATCATTGTACTTAGTCATTGTAAATACATTATTGTACAAATTGTACTTGTATATATCTGCCAATGGTTGAAGAGGTAGTGTTGGGAGGTCTAGGATTATCATTAGATGGTTGTCTCAAATTTGGGGTTATGGTCTAGTATATCTTCTTCTTCTACATCATTCTATATCATTGTAAAGTGGACCATTTTCCCTGGTACGGTATTCCATTCTTATTTTATTATTCTAGAGGGTGGTAGGGTGGTGCTAGGGTGAGTTGTAGCTCATTGGGTGTTGGGGAATCTGTTCAGATGACTACTAAAGAATCTCGGGCATTGGAGTGTCCATCCAGTGGGAGCTAGAGAAGAATTATTTTCTAGATTCTAGGAAGTTGGAGCTTTATTTTCAATTGGAGTTGAATATTAAAGAATTATTAGAAAAGCATTAGGTGGTTTATGTCCCGGAGTGGGTTTCCACCTTAAAATCTGTGTGCATTTGTGTTCCTCTTTTTTTCTTCTATCATTGTACAAACACTGATAATAATTGAAGATTAACTAATGCTCTAACTGAAAGGAATACTGATTCACCCCCCCCCCCTCAGAATTTCCAACAATTTGTATCAGAGCTGGTTACTTCAATAGCAGTTTAATAGCTGGGAGGAGGTCATGGAGCATACCAAGAATGGTGTACCTCTATTCAATGAAAATAATTATGAAATTTGGAAAGGAAGAATGGAGGTCTATCTCTTGGCGCAAGGTTACGAAGTATGGGAAACTATTCAAAATGGATTTACATCAACCGCAGATGAACAAGGTAAGAAGAATTTGGTAAATGATGCAAAAGAAAAGAATATTATTATCAGTGGACTTATTAAATCTTCTTATCATAAGGTGTTGGGTTGTAAAACCACCAAAAATGTATGGGAAAAGCTTGAGAATATATATGCAGGTGACTCAAATGTCAAATAAGCAAAGCTTCAAATCTATAGAGAAAAAATTGAGCAAATCAGAATGAAAGAAGTTTGCATCATTGTTGCATACTTCCAATACGTTGATGAAATAACCAATATTATTGAAGGATTGGGAGAGCCTGTTTATGAGAAGACTGTTATACGGAAGATTCTTAGAACATTACCAGGGATATTCAACCCAAAGGTATCGGTCTTAGAATACAGTGCAAATCTGGAAAAATTAGCAAGGAAGAATTAAATGGAGTTCTCATAGCATACGAAATGAGACTTGATGATGAAAAGGGTACTTAAAATCTAGAAGTTGTGTTCGTTGCATCTAAGAAAACCAATAAGGAAAAAAACCTTCAATTGAAATGACATGCACCTGCAAGTGTGAAGAAAAGGGAGATGATGGAGAAAGTCTTTCAGATGAAGAATATGATTACTTTACGAAAAAAATAAAACTTGGTAAGGGAAAATTCAAAGGTAAATTTCCATTGATATGTTTCAGTTGTGGTGAGGTTGGTAATTTCGTAGAAAAATGACCGAACAAAAGTGATGCAACTCAAAAGGAAAGAAAAGCTTTAAGAAATTTAACAAGAAATGCAAAAGGAAAGGATCCAAAAGGAACTTTCTCTCTAAATAATATAGCTCATCATCCAATGAAGAAAGTCAAAGCAAAGAAGAAGACAATAAGAAAGTACCGTTTATGGCCAAGCACAATAAACAAGAAGTATCAAACAATGAAGAAGAAGGGTTGACCATAGAAGAATTTTATGAGGGGGAAATCAATCTTATAAAAGAGCTCAATGCTGAGAATATCCATTCCAATACTCTTGAAGAACAAGTTCAAGGTCTCAAAATTGAGGTTGAAGAACACAAATGTATTGAAGAGTCACTTCAAAAGAAGTTGGAAGAAAGAAACCAAGAAAGGGAAGCATTAGAAGCCAAAGTAGTCTTGTTGTGTAAGGAAGTGAAGAAGGGAAAAACTGTTCAAAACTATGCCAACAACTGAAGGGCATTGGAAGAACTCATCAACAATCAACGATCTTACAATGACAGAATTGGCCTCGGTTACAAAGAAGAAGAAGAAAGACCTTCTACAACAAAATACAATGAACCTATGAGATATGACATACATGAAGACTTCATTGGACAAGATTCGCAAGCACATCCTTCCAAGACGATTCCTTGATGAATATTTTCATCCAGGTACCAACATATTTTTCATGGCTATTGTTATTCATGTGGAAAATTTGGTCATAAAGCTGTAGAATGTCGCACGTACCCTAGGAACCAATACAATTCCAAGAGATTCTTCAAATATAAACCTCCTAGGGCTCAACTAAACATAAATATATTTGAACATTTAAGAAATAATATGGAATGTTACAAATGTCAGAACTTTGGACACATAGCTAGAGAATGCAGACTTGAAAATCCTCTTGAAGAATCTTCAAAGCCACAGAATGAACGAAAATGGAAGAAGAAGAAGACTGATAATTGTTCTCTCCCTCTCAAGGCTCAAAAAAATAAAGATGTGTGCTATGTTGACAGTGGTTGCTCAACGCATATGACTAGACATAGAAAGAAATTTGTATCTCTGAAAGAGAAGAAGGATGGAACCATATCCTTTTGAAATGATGGATCTTTAAATTTTATGGGATCAGGTATCGTCACTCTCGGAAGCAAAGATGTTATAGCCAAGAATGTTCTATTGGTCGAAAACATGAATCACAATCTGCTCAGTGTTGGAAAAATGTGTGATCCAGGACACACAATGCTATTCAACTCCATAAAATCTGAAATCAAGAAAGACAGGTATGGTAAAATTGTGGCTACAACAAATCAAGCTCCAAATGACATATATGTTCTGGATGAAGAAACTAAAGAATGTATACTAGCTAAAGAAGATGAAAGCTGGTTATGTCACAAACAAATGGGTCACATAAACTTTGACAATCTTGTCAAGATGAGAAAAAAGGAAGCAGTACGAGAAATGCCGAAAATCTCAAAACCTTCCAACATACTATGTGAGGCATGTTGGCATGGAAAGCAGACAAAACTCCAATTTAAAACAAAAGAACACTTTGCATCACATCCATTGGAATTGATACATACTGATCTATGTGGTCATGTGAGAACAAAAGGCTTATATGTAAAATTATATTTCATGTTAATGATAGATGAATATACCATGATGACAGCCATCAGTTTCCTAAAGAAAAAATTTGAAGCATTTGAGTGCTTTAAGATCTACAAGGAGTTGGTTGAAAATGAAACTAATTTGAAAATAAAGTGTTTAAGATCAAATAATGGTGGAGAATTCACTTCCAAATTATTTCAACAATACTGTGACGAAAATGGAATAAAAAGTCAATTTTCAACAGCGTGAACACCTTAGCGAAATGGAGTTGCTGAAATAAATAATAGAACCATACAGGAAATGGGTAGAACAATGTTGAAGGACTCAAAATTGGATGAAAAATTCTAGGTTCAAGCAATTGATACGGCAGTCTTCATTATCAACCGAAGTCTTCTCAGAAATAATTGCAACAAGACTCCATATGAATTATGGAAAGGAAAACTAGCTAATGTAAAATATTTCAGAAACTTTGGAAGCAAATTTTATGTCAAAAGAGAAGATCAAAATTTGCGTAAGTTTGAATCATGTGTTGATGAAGGTATCTTTGTTGGTTACTCATGCAAAAGAAGGTCTATAAATGCTATAATATAAGACAAAAACAGATAGTGGAGACCATAAATGTTACATTTGATGAAGATGGTGTTCTAGCGAGTAGTGATGAGGATCAAGAATCTTTCAAAATTGAGACAGAGGCTAAAAAAGACACTGATAAAATTGTAGAACAATAAGCAACTATCAACGAGGAAGAAGTAAACAATGATCATCAAGATATACCAGAACAACAACAAGAAGCTCCTCCAAGGAGAACAAAAGAGTGGATTCAAAAGAGCCATCCATCAAATCAAATCATTGGTGACATAAATGAAGGTCGATAGCTTCGTTCATCACAACAAGTTCATGTTGCTTTTGTAGCAACCTTTGAGCCTAAAGGTTTTGAGGAAGCCAGCCACAATGAACATTTGGTAGCAGCTATGAATGAAGAATAGGATCAAATTGAGAATAATAACACCTGGGAATTAGTTCCACGATCAAAAGATAAAAATTTCATTGGGACTAAATGGGTGTTCAAGAACAAATTGAATGAATATGGGCAGGTTACCGGAAACAAAGAAATATTGGTTTGCAAAGGCTATGCACAAGTGGAAGTAATTGATTTTGATTTAACATTTGCACCAGTTTCCAGAATGGAAGCCATCCGAATGTTTCTTGCCTAAGCATGTCCAAGAAAAATCAAAGTCTACCAAATGGATTTTATGTCAACATTTCTGAATGGAGAATTAGAAGAAGAAGTTTACATCGAACAACCTGAAGGTTTTCTACTATCACAAAAAGAAGACTATGTCTGCAGGTTAAAGAAGGCTCTATATGGTCTCAAGCAGGCTCGCAGAGCATGGTATGCTCATCTTGATGAATATCCATAAATATTTATAGATAGAAATATTTATGTACAAATAGATCAATATAATTTAACAATAGTTGAGGTATATGTGGATGATATAATATTTGGTATCAATGATGATCGACTAAGTAAGAACTTTTCTATAAAGATATAAAGTGAGTTTGAGATGTCTTTACTTGGTGAGCTAAAATACTTCTTAGGGCTTCAAATATATCAGCAAGAGAAAGGAATATTTATATGTCAAGCCAAGTACATCAAGGAAATGCTCAAGAAATTCAAAATGGAAGATTGCAAACCTCTCCTTACTCCGGTGGTGACAGGTTGCAAATTGAGCATAGACGACTTATCTAAGGATGTGGATCAGAAGTTGTATAGATATATGATTGGTAGTCTTCTATATGTAATAGCCTCTCGGCCAGATGTTATGCAAGTAGTTGGACAAGTAGCAAGATTCCAAGCAGCACCAAAAGAATCACATATTATTTCCATCAAAATAATTCTTCGATATCTAAAGGGAAGAGAAGAATATCGCTTGTGGTATCCCAAGGGTAAAAATCTCATTATTGAAGCCTTTACAGATGTAGATTGGGCAGGAAGTGTTGATGATCATAAAAGTACTAGTGGAGTAGCATTCTATCTAGGTGGTTGTCTCGTACCATGGTTGAGCAAAAAGAAAACTTCAATCTTGTTATCTATAGCGGAAGCAGAATACATTACAGCAGCATCATCTTTCACTCAAGTCCTTTGGATGAAACAAAATTTGCAAGATCTTCAAGTACAATTCACTGAGCCTATTCCCATATTCTGTGACAACACTAGTGCCATCAGCATCTCCAAGAATCCTATCATGCATTCAAAAAAAATACATTCCGATAAAATATCATTTTGTTAGAGAACAAGTCACTAAAAGGAATATCAAACTTGAGTATGTTTGTACAAAATAAAAAATTGGTAATATCTTCACTGAAACTTTACCTCGTGAATCATTTTAATATCTTCGTCAAAAGATTGGAATTCTCCCAAGTTCTCATTAGATTACAGGTCTGCAGGACGTTTGTGTCTCAGGGGGAGTGGAAGTGTGTACAGGTCCGCATGATGGTTGTGTTTCAAGGGGAGTTACCCTTTGCCATTGATGTCAAAGGGCGAGAGAATGTTGTAGGAAGAGGTGTCATGATCAGAGGGGGAGTACTTGTGTCACCATCAATGCCAAAGGGGGAGATTGTTGATCAGCGGTTGTTATTGATGTCAACCCAAGCAGCACCACGGGCTAACCCAATATTGAATGGGAATTTTGACCTACCAAATTAATATATTCTGAGTCAATAATTATTTTGATGGTTTCTAATTGTTGAGATGTTTCCGTTGATATATGGCATGCCATGTAATTCTTCACGGTTTGAGACATATTCATGGTTGAAGTTTGCACCCCCAGTTAGTGGGCTAAAACCCCATGGGACCTTGGGCACGGGATTTTTCCATTTGAAACAGGTCATCATGGAATTTGTGACCTAAATTTTTTTCTACAAAGGTTCAGGATCTTAAATTTTTATGAGGCGAAGCTGAAATTTTAAGGAAGCTTCTGTAAGAATTTCAGATGAAGGTGCACAATATTTTTGGAGATATGATCTGTGGAAGTTAGGGTTTTTGCAGGCTACTAAAATTCATCTCAAAGAAGTGACCTTGGTAAATTCTTCATACCTCTCTCTCTGAGTATGAAATTGGAATTTCATAAGAAGTGGTAGATATTTCATGGTATTTAATTTTCTCTCTATCAATTTTAAAGCCAAGTGAAGAAACAATGACACGTGGCATGCCGTAAAAGTGTGCTCTGCTAAAACAATCCATAATTAGGGAATTGTGAGAGATTGGGTATAACTCTCTCTTGAAAAATCCAAATTGGGTTAGACCTATGGAATTGGAAATATGACTCAAAGGACTATTACAAGACCTAAAATCAGATATTGAGGATCTGAAATAACAGAGGTACACTAGATTCAATATTGAGCTCCAAGAAGGCAAGAAAAAGCTAGATCATGTGTTGTCAAGGGTTGCAAAGGACCAGACTTTCTATGGCAGCAAAGGAAAGCAATGTGAAGCACAGGGTAACATGCAAAGAGTAGAAACCAAGGTGCATAACAACAGCAAGAAGTTCATCATATGAAGTCTTTAAGTGGGCAGCACTGGATACAATAATTGTAAAGGTATCATTGTACTTAGTCATTGTAAATACATTATTGTAAAAATTGTCCTAGTATCTATCTGCCAAGGGTTGAAGAGGCAGTGTTGGGAGGTCTAGGATTGTCATTAGGTGGTTGCGTAAAAGTTGGGGTTATGGTCTAGTATATCTTCTTCTTCTACATCATTCTATATCATTGTAAATTGGACCATTTTCCCTGGTACGGGAGTCCATTCTTCTTTTATTCTTCTATAGGGTGGTAGGGTGGTGCTAGGGTGAATTGTAGCTCATTGGGTGTTGGGGCATCCGTTCAGTTGACTACTGAATAATATCAGGCATTGGAGCATCCATCCAGTGGAAGCTGGCGAAAAATGATTTTTTAGATTCTAGGAAGTTGGAGCTTTATTTTCAATTGGAGTTGAATATTAAAGAATTATTAGAAAATCATTAGGTGGTTTTTGTCTTGAAGTGGGTTTCCACCTTAAAAGCTGTGTGCATTTTTGTTCCTCTTGTTTGCTGCTAGCATTGTACAAACAATGATAATAATTGAATATTAACTAATGCTATAATTGAAAGGAATACTGATTCACCCCCCCCCCCCTCTCAGTATTTCCAACAAAATGGTGCCTGCATGGAAATAGGCTACCAAGGTAATGGAAGAATATTTCTTTTACCTTGAAATACTTAACACTCATGGAAATTCATCATTGTTTTATATAAATCTGCAAAAAGAGTTGGCCAATAATATCCAGCCCTCAACACCTTATTATTCACGGTTTTCCAAAACAGGTGACCTCCACATTATCCCTTATGGAAATAATTCATTACCTCTTTGGCCTCATCTTCTACTAAATAGTTCAGCAAGACATCCCCTGAGTCTTTCCAATAAAGAGCATTGTCAAAAATGCATTATTTGGAAGCCTTCAACTTCACTGACTTACCCTTAATTTTATACATGCCTGGAGGAGGATTTAGTTGTTGAAGAAGATATATGATGTCGAAATACCGAGGAGATGAGAGAAAAATATCTGATACATGTATGAGTGTGCCTTCCTCTTCTTCATTAGAAAAAAGTGAAATGCTGTTGATATCTAGAGAATGTAAATTTGATACAGCCATGAGCTTGGCTAATCCTTGACCTTATATTAGCTTTGTGGGCTTGATATAAAGGTCATACTCTAACATTAATGTTATCAAATTTTCTCTTCTGCCTTCTAGATCAATCTACGTAAGAACATACTTCACTTCTGCATTGGGGACATAGGCTGAATATGTGAATGAAGGATATATACATGGAAGTCCTTCAATGCCTTTACCAGCACTAAGGATTTATTACAAATTATGTTACATCTAAGGGCCACATCCTTGAATTTACTGATGAAGAATGCAATGGGCTGCTCATTTTTATCCTTCTTTTGCATCAAATCTGCAGCCAGGGTATATTCGGAGGCAAATAAAAATATGATGAAATCAATTGAATAATCTCGGTTGATTAGAGTAGGAGAGGTACTTAAGGAAAAATTCCCCGAATTTAAATACTTTTTGGCATCCTTATACCACTTTACCTCATTGTCCTTCTTTAGTATGTTGGTCATTTATCAAAGATTCTCAGTTAGATTTGGAGTAAATATCCTTAAGAAACTCATCTAACCATTGAAATATTAAATCTCTTTCTTGCTGCATTGAAAATCAATCTGCTGAATAGCCTCAATCCATGAAGGATCAATCCATATACCATATTTTTATATGATATGACCAAGAATCTTGCCATCCCCCATAGAAAACAGACTCTCTTTGGGATTAAGAGAAATCCCAAATTTCCTGCATTTTGGAAATACAATTCTCAAATGATACAAATGCTCGTCATCAGTACGAGAGAAAACTATCAAATCATTAAGATACACAACTAAGAAAACATATTTTAACATGCAAAGGCCATATCCATCGTCGAATGAAAGGTAGCCCCTGCATTCTTAAGTTTGTATGGCATTTTAGCATACTTAAATGTGCCCCAAGGTGTCATGAAAGAAATGTTGTCTTGATCATACCTCTGCATTAAAATATGATTATATCTCGAACTCCATCAAGAAGTGACATTCGGGAAGCCCCAACCACTCTCTGTAGGATATGGCCCATCTTGGGAAGGGGATAATTATCGTTTAGAGACACCTTACATAAGTTTCTAAAATCAATGAAAAGTCAAATTTCTCAAGTATTCTTCCTAACTACAACCAAATTTGACATCCAATCAGAAAATATGATGGGTACAATGATGCTAAATTTGAAGAGTTTTTTTACCTCTTTCTTTATCAAAGGCAACAACCTTGGGTTGATTCTTCTCTGCTTTTGTCTCAAGGGATTTTGGTCAGGCATGACCAAAATTATATGTTGAATGATTTTCTTATCATACACTTTGAAGTATGCATCATCACAAGAAAACACATAAGAAAATTCAGACAATAAAGAAATCTATTTGTCTTTTACCTCTAGAGATAAATTCTTGGAAAACTTGACCATATTAGGCTTTTATGTTGTTCCGATGTTCACATACTCAACACCTTTCTTAGTAGGGACCATGGTTGTCTTCCTAGAACATCATATTGATCAAACAATTCTTCCAAAGGTAAATGAACCCTTCGAATGTTGTTATCCTTCAATTGTAATACATAAATATGAGTGGTTTTGATGAATTGATCATATTTTTCATAAACTTCACCAATAAAAAAATTCTCAAATTCACCTTCATTTCGCATAAAATTGTTTTCCTATTTGTTTACCCATAGCAATTGAAGCTGACATAAGATTCTCAATTCTCGGTACTATGGACAATGTATATTCAGGAAAAATATTTAGGATATCCAGGACAACATTTCTATATGATCTCAGTCATGGATGCTTCACCTGGTATTCCCTTTTTTTTTCTTTGATCACAAACACAGAGTCGCCATAAACATAAATTCTTCTTGTGCCCAACTTTTTCAAGATTTTGAGGTATGTGATAAATGCGTCGTACTCAGCCTAATTTTTAGAAAAATCGAAAGTATGAACATAATCTTAAACTTTTTGGAAATTTACCTGGCTGATGAAGAGGTCTACGTATCCAGATTTCGATGCCTGCCCCATATTACCCTAAGGCACCATCAAAATCCATGGTCCAAAGACCGTTCTCATCATCGAGATGTTGGAAATATGTATTATGTTTTGTCTCATATTTTTGGGCCACTTATTCAATCTGTTTTGAGCCTTTTTATGACTTATCTGGTGACTGTTCTAAAGAACTAGGCTGATTTCCTTTTTCCTGATCTAAAACTACTCTGACACTATTGAAAATTTATGGAATTTCTTCTACTTATATGAGTTGACTATCTAAATCATTCAAACCACTATCATTAAACAAAATAAATGATTGAAGATCTGTATTTACAACATTAATAGGATGATTGTTGGGTTTATTTTTTTTGGTAATCATGTATTTCATATTTGTTTCTAGGTACATCTTCTTCAATTATCTGAAAACCAGGATGGTGGCATAAGAGAAACATAGTTTCAAAGTACCTCTCATCTTTGCTCCCCAAGACCTTGACAACAACATACCAAACCGTGGCGGTATATCATCTACCACCACATCCATAAAAGACATTATTTGTTGGGATTATTTTAAGTGAAACTACCAAATCCTTTATTGGACCAAGAAAATTAAATATACCTAAATAAAAGTAATACATATCATGGTAAGCATGAGTTATATTCAGGCCCAATTTCTCCATGATGGCCGTCGGCATCAGGTTATGGGAATCTCCAAAGTCAAGCATGGCATTGTGAAGGATACACTAATGGATTCACAAAATCAAATATAATGGGATAAATTCACTATCCTCTAACTGACCATCTATGGCTAGAACAAAAATGTGTTATTGTTGGTCATATTCAACATTTACCATATCAGAAAAATTATCTACTCTCAACATTTTTGCCACGTGAGATTTATGTTGATTTTTTTTTTACAATTTTAGCTAAAGGGATAAAAAAATTTAACTTAGATATTTCAGTTTCTCAACTAAAAGGATTGGGCTTATCTACCTCTTTATGATGGTGTCCCTCTTATCAAGCTGGTCCTTTCTTGTAGTTTCCTTCTTCTGGCTTTATTTTTCTTTGTTTGGTGTGCTTGTAGATGGCTAATTGATCTTTCTCTGATTTGCAGCTGCAGGCTCCTTTCCTTTGTTCTTATTACCTTGAGGATTTTTCTTAGGTTGAGTATATTTTTTTGAGGATGCCCTCTTCTGGATGGGAGTGACAGGAAAATCTCTACTTCTCAATCAATATTGCCTCTTCTGGGATATAATCGTATTTAAATAACCCCACTGATAATCATCGGACTCGACCTCCAAATCATGATCATTAGAAAGTATCTAATCTTCATGCTTAGGAAAATATATATTCTCAACATATTGTTCATCCTATGTCAAAAATATAGGTTGGTCATCTGTTGTAAATAAGTGATTTTCTTCCACAACCTAACCTTCTTCTTCTTCAAACCCTTCAGCATAATTTTTCTGCAAGGGTTTCTGAATTTGTTGTTGTGTTGGATGCCGAGGAGCCCTTTTTTCTCTATGTTTGACCCTAAACTAAGGTTGTTGCTTCTCTCCTCTGAAATTAGGATTTCTAACATGTGCTTCTGGATGTCTTTCTGTATGGAAAATTTTTCAACCATTATTTCCACTATCCTTATCAAAGTATCCAATTTTACCTCAGAGGATGAGGATGTTTCTTATTTGTTTGTTACCTTTCTCTCACCCTTCATTTCTTACTTCTTAATTGACAAGTTTTCTTCAATAGTGATTTCATTTCTTTTCATATCTTCTAGTGTTGCAGGACTTCTCTCTCAGATCTGGTATGCCATTTCTGGATCAAAGGCACCCGAATAAGGAAAGAGAGCCAAACCTGGAGGAGGTTTGATATCATTTGAAATTGAGTTTTACATTACATTGAAATGGGCACTGAAGTCCTGAACAATTCATTTGGATTCCTCTTCAGGTTGTTATACTTATAAAGAATGTGTAGTGGATTATTATTTACCTCCCATTGGACTGTGAATGCATTATTTAGTTGTTGTGTATTTCCTATAGAATGGGCTACCAAATATCTAAACCAAGTTTTGACATCTCCGGAGAATATTTCGGCTATGATTATCATCATGGCATCATCGAAATCTATCTCTTCTAGGTTAATGAAATCAGTGACTTTGACAAAGTGTTATTTGCAATGATTTTAGAATTCTCATCAAAGAGAGGTAGTCTCTCACCATAGCCTTGTGAAAAGGTGTAAATGGACCAGGTAGGACTAACAGTGGAAATACGGCCATGATTCCTGCTAAATCTAGTGCAAGAGTTACAATGAGAAGAGTATACTGAGAGCGTAATGAAGTGGAAGGGATGAAGGAGGAGGAAAAAATTGTTTAAGACTGTGTCAGAATGAATAATGAATTTTTTTGGTATTGGATGATGGATTTTTCAATTTTTTATTGATGTTGATTAGCTAACTTTTCAAGCCTTTCAAATTGACTCCAGAATTTTCTTTCAAAGTTCGATTCAGATTTATATTCTTCGGAAAGTAAATTATCTTCAAGTTTCAGGGAACCAGAAACTACCTCAGGCAATTATTTTACTTCATACAGTCTCAATGGGTCGAATACTATCTCAGACAATGAATTTTCAAAAATTTATTGAAATAGAGACAACTAAAATTTCAAATAAAAAGGTATGTCTTCAAGATTTAAAGGTTTTTTTGTTAATGGTGAAGACCTTACCAATGGAGAGGGATTCAACTATAAATATAAGTGTTAGGATCTCTTCTTCTAAGCAAGTTTCTTTGGATCTTCAACTGGAGAATTTTGATGAGGATATGGCTTCGATCTAGTGTATCTTCTTGAAACTAGAATGTTTTTTGATTCAACAACTTGGTTCTTTGTAACATTCAGATCAACCTTCACGAAGACTATGGCCTATCACCCACAGGCTGAGAATTCGATGAAATTATGGTAGAACTAGGGATGATATTTCATTTCATTCCCCAGTTTCATCTCCAAGATGTTATCACTCCACCGTATATCTGAAGGCTAAGAAGGAGACCAACAAAGGTAACTGCATGCCACTTTCACCTAGTATCTATCCCTACTAGCCTAGGAGGGCTCTCTCAATGATATCACATCCAAATTGACTGTATAATAAATATTTTATGCTAGGCATAGTCAGTTCTAGGGTTTTATTGATTTTGATTTGGTTCTGGATGGTGAATTAAGTCCAGGAAAAACTAGGTCAGGGCTCTAAGAATTAACTTGCTGAAATTTAATGGGGTGAGGTAGGCACACACTTTAGCACTTTAAAGGTATCTTAGAGAATAATAGAGACTGATAGGATTTCAAAATTACCATGGAAATCATGAATTATTTTATATAAAAAAGAATTGAAACATAATTGTGATAACTTCTCCAAAACAAAGCATCGAAATCAATGAATTCTTCTTATAAAACATAGAAATCAATCACATAAGACATGGAAATGAACAGCGAAGGTACAATAATTTTAAACATATGAAAAGAATAGAAGAAACACTACTAAAACACATACCACATGAATCCCACCCTAATAGCTGAAAACTCTATCTATTATTTCCTACCAAAAATCACAAATACACTAGCATTCCAAGCTTAATTACACAGCATCCAATCTTTGGAAATCATTAGAAACTATATAATATAGTAAAATACATCATAGGATAGATCATCATGTCAAAAATCCTACTCAAGGCTCATCATAAATGACTTTTGTGTCTCCTCACCTAAAATTATGAAAGTTGAAACAATTTCCAAGATTTTAGACAGTTTAGGAGAGCTTATCTCCTCATTAATTACAAATTTCCTCATATTGTGAGGAAAAAATCAAATGACGAGTGTAAGATAAAATTAATTTATTACACGACATCGAATTTAATATCTTTAATGGCATGAAAATGTCTCCAAACCAAATGGGTCACACCAGGAACAAAAAGGTCACACCAGAAGGAAGAAAGGTCGCACCAGAGTCGACCAAAAGAACAATTTAACCGAAAGGTTGCAGAAAGTTCGCGCTAGCTGAGGGCTAACTTTTTCTAACTTGTACTTCATTCTGAAAGTTAGGTTGAGTGTCCAAATGTGTATTCTTTCCAATGGTCCATCATACTCCAAAAAATATGCATGATAAGTCCTTCAAAACTTGTTTTTCCCAACCCCACTCGGAAAGGTTGCACGAGTCAAGAATTTGTGGCGAAAGCATGAAAAAGGTGAGGTTTTTTTCATTTTTCATCAAATATGAAATATTTCATGGAAAAACCCTTCATATTTAACATTTAATTATTAATATATACCCATCCATGTAGATAAATGTTGATTTGGGTGTCGTGAGAAAAAGCGTCGCACCTTGGTGCGACCTTTCTATGTATCAATTTCAGCAAAATTTCAAATTTCTGAAAAACTTTCAGCATGACACAACAATGCTGCTAAAAGTCAGCCCTGAGGAGAGATGGTCCACGACGATGTGGCTCTGTCTTATTTTTCATTTTTCCTCCACATGGTCTAATTCTCTTTATTAATTATCAAATTCGCAGAATTTGATAAATAATACTATCCGCAATATTAACTTTATATTATATTCCCGAACCTTGATTAGGCCTTTCGAAACTTTATATTAGTTTTAAAAACTTATTTTAATACTCCATGCATATAACTCTCGCTCCAGGCCCACCTCTATGTCCAACAGCCAATCAAAAGTACACCCGTACCTTAGGTTAAATCCCATGCATCCTCATCGCTCAACCACCGTCCGATGACTCTGCGCCAGATCGACGGCCCTTGTTGATATCGCTCGGCGTCCTCGTACTGGCTTTAACGTGCGATGGGAATACAGAAAGGTGGTTTTTTACTTCCGTCCAGTTCCACGCGTCAAAGGCTCTGTGGAATCGCTTCGATTCAGAAAATATCACCTTTTCACCAAAACTGGTGTAATATGGGCAACCCGCCTTCCAAAACCACCGCGGTTTTGCTACAGTGATTGACCGGGGTTAATGCAGGGTTACGATATTTATTTTCTTTCAACTCACATCTGAACTACGGTTCTAGTTCCGAAAACAACACCTCTACTTCTTTATAAAGCGGGAAATATACCAAGTTAACCAGTGTCCACGACCACATTTCTTCTGCACAGACCCGCCTTCCGATAGCTTGGATTTAACAAGATTTATTTGGATAAATTAGGAGAATTAAATGAGAGGGAATGAAATTACCATGACACAATTGCCTCATATTTAACCAATTCTTCACAATTATAAATATAGATAGTTTGGAAATCAACAACACTTAATTTCTATTCAACTGGAAGAAATTTCTCAATACACAAAGTTATTTCAGAAATCTCTCTTTTTCCCTCTTGCTCTCTCTCCCCTCTACAAAACTGAGGGATTACATCTATATAAATCAATATATGTCCTTTTTGTTGCTCTGGGAGGACCGTTATGGTAATTCAACAGTCTTATTAAAATAATTTGAAAACTAAAAACATGACAGATGGACTAACTATTCGACTTCTGCAACTTAACTGAAATAATAATACAATCAGCTAAGGTATTGACACCCAGCTGTAACAATTCGACTATTTCAAACCCTCCTAGCCACAACATGTGGAAAAAACTCCTACATTGTTGGCTAGTATCTAATGCCCCTGCGTCAGACTCCCGAGGGAAATTTTCTTCATGGGCTCTTGTCCATGAGCTCCTCCACTGATCTGCCTATCTTCTGCAACATTTCTTCAGTCATCCAAGTGGCATCTTCCTCTGGCTTATCCTTCCATTTGATCAAGTACTGAAATTACTCTCGTCCTCTGGTCATTATGAATGGTCTTTTATCCAATATTCTCTCTAGTTGCAATGGCTGTGCTGGAGGTAGCTGCTCCCTCCACTCAATCTGTTCCTTGTCTATTGATCCTTCTTCTGCACCATCATCCTCATACTTGTACAAATCTACAACATTAAAAATGGGAGATATTCCAACATCAGGAGGTAAATCTATCTCATAAGAATTTTCAGAAAACTTCCTAAGTATCTTGCATGGTCCAATCTTTTTGAACTTCAATTTATTGTATTTCTTCCTTGGGAATCTCTCCTTTCTCAAGTGTGCCAAAACCTGATCCCCTACTTCAAAATGAACTTCCTTTTTGCTCAAGTCTTCTCTTCTTTTGTATCTAATGATGCTGCCTTGTAGTTGTTGTTTCACTTGTTCATGAATGGCATAGATTTCTGAAGCAAATTCCTCACCGTCTGCACTTCTCAGCTCTATCTTTCCCAGATTTCTTAACTCTGATATTCCTCTGGGGTTCATTCCATAAACAATATGAAATGGACTCTTCCCTGTGCTCATTTTTGGTGAGTCATTGTATGCATATTCTGCCTGGGGAAAAATATCATCCCACTGCTTGGGATGTTCTCCTGCGAGACATCTCAACAAATTTCCCAGACTCCTATTCACTACCTCAATTTGTCCATCAGTATGGGGATGATAAGCTGAGCTGAAACTTAGTTTAGTACCAATTTTCTTCCACAATGTCCTCCAAAAGTTCCCCACAAATCTGGTGTCTCTGTCTAAAACAATACTCTTGGGAAACCCATGCAATCTAACAACTTCTTTGAAGAACATGTTAGCAACATGGGTGGCATCACTAGTTTTATAACATGGAATAAAATGTGCCATTTTGGAGAATATTTCCACCACAACAAAGACTACATCATTCCCCCTCCGAGTCTTGGGCAATCCTAGAACAAAATCCATACTCACCATGTCCCAAGGCCTGTCTGGAATAGGCAAGTGAGTGTACAATCCTGCATTCTGGCTCCTTCCTTTGGCATATTGACAAATCTTGCAATTCTTCACAAAATTGTCCACTTCTTCTCTCATCTTGGGCCAGTAATAGAAGTGAATTAGCTTCTCATAAGTCTTATCAGTACTAAAGTGTCCAGCAAGTCCACCACTATGCTTCTCCTTGATCAAATTTTCTCTCATGGAACATTTTGGTACACAGTTGGCTTCTTCTGAATAGTAAGTCCTCCTGTAGGAAATAATCCAGCCACTGGATTCTATCTGTTAAAACAGGGTTACTACATGCTTCAAAGGCTTCTTTGAAATCTGGATTTGTTTTATACAATTCTTTCAGAAAATCAAACCCTACAACTTCAAAATTAGTTTCTTGAACAAGCATGTGCCTCCTACTCAAAGCATCAACTACTTTACTGGCTTGGCCACTTATATGTTTCAAAACAAAATTAAAAATTTGGAGATACTCAACCCAATTAGCATGCTTATGTTTCAACTTGGGCTGTTGTACACTATACTGCAGAGCATGATTGTCAGAATATAATACAAATTCCCTGGACATCAAGTAATGTCTCTATTTCTTCAGTGCCTGAACAATTGCGTAGAATTCCTTCTCATAAGAGGAATACTTTCTTATGGTGTCATTTAGCTTCTCACTGAAATATGCCACAGGCCTATCATCCTGACTCAACACAGCTCCAATGGCCTCTCCACTGGCATCACATTTTACTTGAAATGGTTTAGTAAAACTAGGCAGAATCAAAACAAGCTTCTCTGTTATCTTTTGCTTCAGCAGCTTAAAATTTATTTCTTCTTCAACAGTCCACTTAAATGGTTGTTTTCTCTTCTTTATTGTCTCAATTATGGGTGCATTAATCTTACTGAAGTTTTTTATAAACTTTGTGTAAAAACTAGCAAGTCCATGGAAACATCTCACCTCAAAAACATTCCTGGGTGAAGGCCACTCCACAATTGCCTTAACCTTTTCTGGGTCCATTTTCAATCCTTCTTCAGAAACAACGAACCCCAAATACACCAAATCCTCCTTCATGAATAATCATTTCTTCAAGTTTATCAGCAGCTTCTCTTGGTGCAGCTTCTTCAAGACATGATTAAGATTCCTTAAATGTTCTTCTCTAGTTCTTCTGAAAACTAATATATCATCCAGATATACTATCACAAATTTACCAATGAATTCTTTCAGTACCTCATTCATAAGTCTCATAAAAGTGCTAGGTGCATTTGACAACCCAAAAGGCATTACCATCCATTCATAAAGTCCTTCATTTGTTTTAAAGGCAGTTTTCCACTCATCACCCTCTCTTATTCTAATCTGATGGTATCCACTCTTCAAATCTATCTTTGAGAAATATTTAGCACCACTCAAACAGTCCATCAAATCCTCAACTCTGGGAAAAGGAAATCTGTACCTGATTGTGATCTTATTAATTGCTCTGGAATTAGTACACATTCTCTAGCCTCCATCTTTCTTGGGGCTCAATACTGCTAGTATTGCACATGGACTCAGGCTTTCTCTGATTAGTCGCTTAACCACCAATTCCTGTACTTGTCTCCTGATTTCCTCATTTTCCTTGGGAGTCATTTTTTAGGTTGCCTTATTTGGCAGATTTGAACCAGGGATAAAATATATCTGATGGCTGATCTTCCTCACAGGTGGAAACTCATCAAGTAAATCATCCACAACAATGTCACAGTAGTCATCTAACATCTCTTGTATCTCTACTGGTAAATCAAAACTCTTTGTAGAAGTAAGAACTACATTAGGTTTGCAAACTAAAGCAAAACTTACCTCTTCTTCTTCTATCTATTGTAGATATTCCTTCCCACTCAACAACAAGGTCTTTGGGTCAATCACTCTGCTGGATGGCTCTCCTTCTTCCATGGGAATCAATGTATGATGTAACCCATCTTTGAAGAACTTGTAAGTGTTCTTCTTGCCATCATGCACTGTTGCTCTGTCAAACTGCCAAGGTCTACCCAGCAGTATATGACACACATCCATGGGCATCACATCACACAGGACCTCATCCCTGTATTTTCCCATTTGCAGCTCTATCTCACACTATTCTTTCACGACCAACTGATGTCCTTTATGCAGCCAGGACACCCTGTAGGGAGTTGGATGCTCCCTTGTCTTCAAATTCAGCTTCTATATTACCTCAATGGAAACCAGATTTCCTGTGCTGCCACTATCAATGACTAGCTGGTAGCACTTCCCTTGGACTTTGCATATGCTCCTAAACAAAGTCTTCCTCTGTGCAAGCTCAGTGACCTCTTTGGCTTGCTTCAACAGGACCTTATTCACCACGAAGGATTCTCCCCTCTCTGGATGCATTTCTTCCTCAATTTCTGCCTCTTCTCCAGCCTGGGCAACAACAATATTCCTTGGACCAACACCCACATTCTCTGGACATTCATAGTGCTTGTGTCACACTTGATGACATCTATAACACCTGAATTCTCTACCCCTTCCTCTGTCTCTACCTCCTCTTCCTTTTACTCTATAAGAACCCCTTCTGCCCCTTGCATCATCCTCTGTAGATTCATTCTAAGGTGAGCTACTATTAGCTCCATCCCTGGGTCTAGCAAGCTTTCCTCTACCACCCTGACTTCCCTTTCAACAGAAATTACCTCTCTTCTTGGCAGACTGTTTTCTCAGGAGTTTCTCCTCTACTTTCAAGGCCATCTGATAGGCCTCTTCCACTATCTTAGGAGACCTGAGACCAATCTCATCCTAGATCTCCAGCTTGAGACCATTCATATATCTGGTAGTCTTCTCAGGTGTGTCTTGGAATTTCCCAGCCCTTATGCTTACTCTGTAGAATTCCTCTGTGTATTATTTTACTGTCAGCAACCTCTGTCTCAGGTTCTGCATTTTTTTATACAATGTCAGCTGGTAATCACTAGGAAAGAATTTACCTTTTAATTTAGCCATCATTCTGGTCCATCTCTTGATAGGTTGCTTGCCAACTCTCCTTCTCTCTGCCTGCACTCCATCCCACCAAAGTGCAGCATGCCCTTTCAGCTTTGTTACTGCAAACTTGACCTTCTTATATTCACTTATTTCTTCATAATCGAAGCACTTGTTCAATTCATTTATCTAGTCTACCATCTCCTTTGGATTCAGTCTCCCTGCATAACTCGACACTTCAATTTTGGGCTTAACTGCAGACCCCAGAACAGTTCTGAGAAGCCTCATGTCAGGAGGAATCTCAACATTTTCTTCAGCTTCTTCTGTTTCAGGTTCACTGATGTCTTCCGGATCTCTAGGCCGTCTTCGCTCCATGGCATCCATTCTAGCTTCGAGCCTTTGCAACATCCCCAACACCTCAGCGTTGGCAACAGGCCTTCTTCTGCCAGCACCTTTACCAACTCAGATCGCCATTCCATCTCTTCTACAAAAACAACCTTAAAACAATGGCTCTGATACCACAAATGACGCAACAACGCTGCTGAAAACTAGCCCTGAGGAGAGATGGTCCACGACGACATGGCTCTGTCTTATTTTTCCTTTTTCCTCCATGTGGTCTAATTCTCTTTATTAATTATCAAATTTGCAGAATTTGATAAATAATACTATCCGCAATATTAACTTTATATTATGTTCTCGAACCTTGATTAGGCCTTTCGAAACTTTATATTAGTTTTCGAAACTTATTTTAATACTCCACACATATAAATGAACTTTACAATGGGACTCTCACTCTAGGCCCACCTCTATGTCCAACAGCCAATCAAAAGTACACATGTATCTTAGGTTAAATCCCATGCATCTTTGTCACTCGACCACCGTCCGATGACACTGTGCCAGATCGACGGCCCTTGTCGATATCGCTCGGCGTCCTCGTACTGGCTTTAACATACCATGGGAATATGGAAAGGTGGTTTTTTACTTCCATCCAGTGCCACACATCAAAGGCTCTGTGGAATCACTCCCATTCAGAAAATACCACCTTTTCACCAAAAGTGATGCGATATGGGCAACCCGCCTTCCAAAACCACTGTGGTTTTGCTGTAGTGATTGACTAGGGTTAATGCAGGGTTATGATATTTATTTTTTTTCAACTCGCGTCCGGACTACGGTTCTAGTTCCGAAAACAACACCTCTACTTCTTCATAAAGTGGGAAATCTACCAAGTTAACCAGTGTCCACGGCCACACTTCTTCTGCACAGACTCGCCTTCCGGTAGCCTGGATTTAACAAGATTTATTCCGATAAATTAGGGGAATTCACTGATAGGGAACACAATTACCATGACATAATTGCCTCACAGTTTACCAATTCTTCACAATTATAAATACAGACAGTTTGGAAATCAACAAGACTTAATTTCTATTCAACCGAAAGAAATTTATTAATACACAGAGTTATTTCAGAAATCTCTCTTTTTCCCTCTTGCTCTCTCTCCCCTCTACACAACTGAGGGATTACATCTATATACATCAATATATGTCCTTTCAGTTCCTCTGGGAGGACCGTTATGGTAATTCAACAATCTTATTACAATAATTTGAAAACTAAAAACATGAAAGATGGACTAATTATTCAACTTCTGCAACTTAACTGAAATAATAATAAAATCAGCTAAGGTATTGACACCTAGCTGTAACAATTCAATTGTTTCAAACCCTCATAGCCACAACATGTGGACAAAACTCCTACATTGTTGGCTAGTATCTAATGCCCCTGCATCACAACATTTTTTCCTTAATAGCTTTGTATGTTAGTTTAAACATCCAAGGATGTTTTAGCCATCAATTTCATTTCTTAACCACTTTATATTGTCTCCTTTTGTTTGTGTTGGACCTCTTGCAGTTCTCTCCCCAATTGCATAATTTTTTCGTGTAGTCTGATTTCCTGTTTTTTATCGAGAAATCATGTTTTTTAAAATATTATTATCCCTGATTTCAATATACAAAATATTTTCTAAGTGAATTTTGACCTTTTCAAGCAAAAATTCCTTGTCTTGATTGATTTCGTTAATCATCCTCTCCTCAAATGTGAGCTGCTCATTTGTAGGGATTTGTTCTATGTTTTTCTGCAAATCCTTATTGAGACCCATAGTTCTTCATCTATTAATTTTTTCTTGGTGTTTAGGTTCATCAGGTTAAGCCACTATTTTACACATTTCTTATTTATTTGCCTCAAAAAATCTCTTCTCCAAGATCAACTGATTTCTATTCAATTGACTATTTTCTTGCTCAAGAAAGGAGATGACAAATTGAGCCCTTACTAGATTATCTTGGAGCTCTTTCATCTGATCCTCCTTTTATTTGATTTTTCTCTGAAAATTTTCATAGTCATCATGTTCCTCCAGGTCAACCAGATCAAAATCATGTTCCTCCTCATTATTCATCGAAGCCTCCTCATCGTGCATGGAAGCCTCCTCATCATGCAAAGTTGATGGTGATCCCTGAAGTGAAATAGGATTTTCCCCTTCCTATTATTTAGGAGAAAACACAAACCTCCTACCTCTCTTATAGGTGAGAGTAACCTCAGGCCTAGGCCTCATTGAAATCTTAGCATGTTTTCTTAATTAGCCAAGCTCTATGGATTCTTCACACTTTGACTTTGATGGTGTTGCCTTTCTTGGAGAAGTAGTGAGACTAATACCAGGAGAGGTGTTTAGCTCATCCATGAATGTTTTCAAGGTGATTTTCTTGGCAAAACGTTGATGCATGACAAAAATATTGATGAAGCTATGATGGAATAGGTTGGTGATGTGAGGTTGTCCCCTCATCCTGACCTTTTCATTAATCTTCTCCATACTTATAAATAGAAAATTTGACAAATTAAGTTCCTTTTCATAGGTGAAGTGCATAAGCAACCTAACATGATACATGTACATTATGGAAAACCTCCCTTCACAAGTAATATATTTCATAATAATTTTCATTAAGGGGGCATACTTGTCATTGAGAAATATGAAAGGAATAAATTGTTCACGAATATCTTTGATGTTACGTTTTAGGAACATTTGTAATCATCAAGCTATAATTCCATGCTCTTAAAAAATTTTCCACCCTCATTTGGAATACCTATGTCTTAGGAAATATGGTCTACTGAAACATTGAACTCAACCCTTGCTATGACAACTTTTTCTATGCGAAAATTATGGGCAAAGAGGCCAGTCAAAGGAACATGAGAGCCAACCTTTGTAATCATCTCACAAAATTTCATACATCCAACATTTTGAAAACATTTTTAGACAAATAGAGAGCCATTAATTTCACTTAAACTAATGGGCACAAACCTTGAATGGTGTCCTCCATTTTTCACTCTCTATGAATTCTTCTTGAAGGATATACTTTAGCCAAATTTAGGGTTTGTGGATGATAGGACACAGTGATTTTGAAAACAAAGGAAAGGTAGTGATAATATGGAAATTTTGTCAAGTGTTTTTTTAGGAGACAAGCGGAGTTTGAGATGGAAATGTTGTGATGAAAATTATTTCATGAGATGAAATGGTGTGGAAATGATTTTGTGAACTGTGCAATGGAAACTTGGTAGAAGGCTAGGGTTTAATATAAGTTAAGCGCAAATAAGTAATGAGTTATGGGGGGTGTGTAGGTTAGGGTTTTATAGATTGTAGGTGATAATATGAGTGAATGAAAGTTATGTTTTGTTCATTAAAACCATGGAGAACACAAAAACTAATGAAACATGTGCTGAAGAAAACCCTAGGAAGAAGCCACGTTTTTCATTTATCAAATTGCATTGAAAAGAGGTGTAGATGATCACTTACTGATTATTGAAGCTTAATTGGTCTTTGAAAAATCTCTGGAGGCTAGAAACACTTTGAATTTTTCTCTTAAACCATGAAAAAAATCCACATTTTGAAATCCTTTCAACTCTATAGAAAGGTTACGAAAGGGTCACAGAAGGGTCGTAGAAAGGTCATACCAAAAAAAATTTCGCAAAAAAGGTCTCTAAAAGGTCGTGCTAGATCAAAAAGGTCATGAAAAGGTCAAACATCTCCAGAAAGGTTGTGCCTCTTTCAAAATAGTAGAAAAACCCTCCTTCTGTCACAATTTTCACCTTAACTTGATTTGTACAGTGATTTCAAGGGGAAGTAAAAATAAGTTACTTTAGCTCCTTCATAACCCTTTATATTTGATTTTGATGTCTTAGTAATTAATGAGGTAGGTTGGCCCACCATCACCAATTTATCTTTTCCTTTTTAATTTTAGGATATTTTTGAAATTTGGAGCATTAGAACCATTATTACATATAGGAACATAAATTACATTTTTAATCAAATTTATTGAAAATATTTCCCTGTTACCACTCCTCCAAATGTTGTATTTTATGTATGAAATGGAAATTTAGTGCCCCTGAAACCCCAATGACCTAATGGAGACTCCTGATTGAATGAAATCATGATGCGGATGACTGAAATGGTGATGCAAAACCTATGAATGATGATGCAGTTAGCTTATTTGATGATGTGAACCAACAATTCAAAATTTTGGAAAGAGTGGAAACAGTCCTAGACCTATACCTACTGACCAATTTTTTTTTTTAAAGACTTATTAAAATGAAAAAATATTGACTTAGGGAACCTATTAAAACCTGATGGTATTCCATTTCATAATTGGTGACAGGATGCAAATACTGACACTAACTTGGTGTAATTGGCACATTTATCACATCAAAGAGTAAAAAGAAAAATCCAAGTCTACTACTCTAATAACAACTTTACCTGATTCACCCAAAGGAGACTCTTCTCTAGAAACTTCTGCCAAAGTACATGTCATATATTCATCTACTTCCAAAACCAAATCATCCGGGAGTAATAATAAGGGGAAGGGTAAAAACAAACGAAGCAATTCTCCAAAATACAAAGTATAAAAAACTGAAAAATCTGATGAAAAAATGAAACCTCGTTATCCCTGTCATATCTGTGACGAGGATCACTACACAAAAGAGTACCCGCGTCAGGCCAAGATATCTAAATTTTTCAAAGTTTCACCCACACCCGCTATTGTTAAAGATCCTTTTCCATCACAAGACCAAAAAAATGAATGTTCTTCCAATTCATGAGCAGATATCCTGATCATTTCTTCACAGGTCATGGTTGCAACGCTATCTCAAGAATATTTATCTAAAAGTCCCATGATAGGAAATGAAACTGGGTCATCTAGTCAACCATTGGTATCAATTCCTCTTATTTTTGAACCATTAATCATCGCTAAACCTAGTTCTAATTTAGTAATAAAATCACCTACCAAAGGTGTACTTCGAAAATCTGCTTTCAATCCACACGCAAGAGTCACTAAGAACTACAACATTGTTGAAGATCTGACCATGTCACCTTCGACACTGTCGCCCCTTGAAGTGTTGCAATATTGTCCAACTTAGAGGAAGTTACTATTATCAACTATTGGAGTGATTGATCCTCGTGATTCTAATGTTATCATATTTGATCTCGAAAATGTTGTAATGGAATCTTGCACCGAATGGGTTTTCAACTACTTGTTTTAGCAAAATATAGGCGACTTTTTTGCATAGTGATTGATGTGGGAGTGTCTACGTGAATTATGTATTTAAATTGTTTGAAAACTCATGGTTCTCCACAAATAAATAAATCAACCATGATTCTAAGCCTTCAACGGAAGAGGTTTTCATCCATTCATAATACTCTAAGATTTACCCATAAAGATAGAAAAATAAATTCCACGCTTGAGGTGGAATTCATTAATGCCCCTCTTGACTACAACCTTTGTTTAGGTTGGAGTTTGCCTTATGCTATGACCACTATCGTTTCATCATTATTTCGATTAATAATGTTTCCTCATAAGGGAAATATTTTCAAAATTGATTACTTTTCTTACTAGATTTCCGATCCTGCCTCTATGGAGAGTATCCAAGATCTTCGAAAGTCGGTTATCCCTTATGAAGATGTTGGGGTAAGACTAGTTAGGGATTCCACTCTTATGGGAACTTTCACTATACCTCTTCCTAACATGCCTTGTACTACTTCCAATTTCAACATGATTACATCAAGTACAATTCGATTTGATGACCCATCGATTGTGCCTTCGGAATCTGAATTGGTTTATTATGGCAATGAAATTCCTTTCAGTACATATGAATTGGTATATGTAGTAGTGAAACCAATTTCTGACATTACATCAACTGATACTGATCAAGTGAATGTGGTCAGTGATGAGTCTTCTTCTCTACCATTTTTAGCCACAACATGTTTTTATGATGCTTTTCAACACATATTTTTGAGTGATGAAAATATTCAAGAAATTTTGTCACTGGATGAATTACCTTGGGACAATCTTCACCATCGATCCTATTTTCTGCCAGACCTTGATAGAGTTGAAAATGAATTTTCAATGACCTTTCTGATTGAATATGGTAAGGAACCTCAAAGTCCTATGTCAATCCTCCTTTCAAATTCTTAGATGAATTTAGGAAACATTTCCATAACAATTCCAATTGACATATCAATCAAACCAACAATCACTGAAAACATTCATATATTTGCTTCATTCTCAATTAACGAAATTAACATGTACACAACCCTATTTAAGGAATTATAAGACATATTTTCCTGGTCTTGTGAAGAAATACTAGTAATTGATCCTAATATTGTAATTTAGGAAATTAAGGCATACTTATGCTAAACCTATTAGAAAAACATTGTCCAATACATATGATAAAAACTACTACTATTAAATCTGAAGCTGAAAACTACTTTGCGCAGGATTCATCTATCCTATTCCATTGACATATTGAGTATCCAACATAGTTCTAGTGACCAAGAAACAATGAACTATCAGAGTATCTGTTGATTATAGGGATATTAAAAAATCTTTTCCCAAAGAAAATTATCCCACTGCATACATCGACCAAATTGTTGATGATTGTGTCGAAAACAAAATATTTTCATTTACGGATGCATTTTCTAGTTACAATCAAATAAACATACTCCCTTCCGATCAACCCAAAACAAATTTTAATTATCCATGGGGGAAATTTTCATATTTCAAATTACCTTTTAGATTGAAAAATGTTGGCACCAATTTTCAACGGGCTATGTCTTACGCATTCCACGACATCAAACATATTATGCAAACCTATTTGGATTACTTACTTTCTCATTCTATACGTAGGAAATATCATCCTACAAATTTATGTGCCATTTTTATGCGATGTAGGCAATAAAATATTCATTTGAATCTACACACGTGTATTTTTTGTACAATAAGGATGATTGCTTATTTTCATTTTTTCCAAAGAAGTAATTCGTGTCAACCCTTTGAACATTGAGGCTATTGTCAATTTACCTTCTCCTTCTACTCTTTGCCAACTCCAGAGTTTGCAAGGGAAATAAAAATTTCTATGTTGTTTTATCCCTAACTATGCAGAGTGAACTAAGGGTTTCACTCGGCTATTAAAACATGATGTTCCTTTTATTTGGGACGAGCTTGCCAATAAATATTTTGACGCACTTAAACATGTGTTGACACACGTACCATTACTGCATCCACCTGATTACCAATAAAATTACTTTTTATATTTAGTTGCATCTGACTCCACCATTGGAATGGTCTTAGTTAAAGAGGATGAATCCAAAAATGAACATGTGATTTATTACTTAAGTCAGAACCTTACACTGATCGAGATCAAGTATACGCATGTGTAGAAATTGGCGTGGGAAACCATTCAATTTTTCCAAATATTTCATCACTACATATTGTTACACAAAACAACCATGATATCTGACTGCAACCCTATGATGCAAATTTTGAATAAACAATTACTCAGGCACAAATAATCAAAGTGGATAGCTATCCTACAAGAATTTGATTTGGAATTTGAAAAATGCAAATCCAAGATATCACTAGCCTTTGCTAAACTTATGTGTCACTTTTCCTGCACTAAATCTGAAACTGTTGTAGAAGACCATATTCTTGATGAATCTCTATTTGTGATAACCACATTGCATCCTTGGTATGGAGATATCATTATATATCTTAGAATCGAAACCTTTTAGCCTGAAATTTCACTCTTTGATTGATGTAGGATTCGATATTAGTCTCAAAAGTACAATATTGTTGGCGACACTCTTTACCGTTGTGGTTCCAATTTTGTCTTTTGACATTGTTTAAATCATGAAGAAGCTGAAAGGGTTTTAAGTGATTTTCATTCTGGAGAATGTGATGATCATATGTATGGGTTTGGCACATCCCAAAAGATATTGCACGCTAGCTATTTTTGGTCGTCACTCTTGAAAGATTGTATTCTTGGAGTTAGAAAATGTCACAATTGTCAAATTTTTGATCGAAAGATATGTGCACCTCCTGCTCCTCTTCATCCAATCATGGTTGTTTGTCCATTTTCCAAATGGGGCATCGATTTCATTACATGTAACCATCACTCAACCTAGGGGCATGGGTATATTATTCTTGTTGTAGATTATTTTACCAAATGGCCTGAGGTGATGCTTAAATTTAAGGTTGACAGTGAAACTGCAACTATTTTCATATTTGATCATGTGATTGCTAGGTTTGGTGTCCCTCTAGAAATCGTTATGGATCATGTTAGCCACTTTTGAAACATTATGATGACTAAACTTTATGCTTAGCTCGGCTTACGCCAGGATAATTCCACACCATATTCCCCACAGGCCAACGGCCAAGTTGAGGTTGTAAACAGAGTTTTAACCAATATGATTAAACTGATTGTAGGAAGTCATAAATGGAATTGGCACACCATGTTTTTTCTCTCTTTTTGGGCATACCGTACCTCCACAAAAAAATCTATAGGTTTTACTCGTTTTCAACTCATTTATGGTTTTTAAGATTCTTTACCCATTTAATGTCAAATTTCGTCGCTAAAAATAGCCATAGAGTTATTACTAGCTAGCTGTGAAGAGGAAGAGTGCTTCTTATACTTAGCACAATTAGATTATACTTGCCGCACCCCTGCATTAGTAGCTGAAGCTCATAAAAAATGTGTTAAGGAACAATATGATCAAAGCATTAACCCTCATGTATATTCAGAATTTGATCTAGTCTTAGTGTATGATCAAGCTCACAATAAGCTAGGCACTAGTAAATTGGAGGCAATGTGGCATGAACCTTACATTGTTAAGTGTGTAATTGCAAAAGGGGTCTATGAATTAGTTGATTATGATGACGTCTCTTTAGATAAGCCCAAAAATGGTATTATTTTGAATGGATATTATGCATTATTTATCTTGTGGATATATTCATTGTACATTAGTTAAATTTTTTAGGAAAAGTGTGCCTTATATTAGTTATTTTTCTTGGTGATTTTTTACTACTTTTTTTGGTTATCTTGATTACTCTTGATATTATTGATCTCAATATTCCCTCAGAATTAGATTGGCTTTACTGACAACACTTGTCATTGTACATGGAACCTATATTCCACTGCTTAGGTTATCTATTCACCCATTAATGAGCTAGCTTCTATTGATGGGGTTTTCCTCGGCGAAACAACGAACAATATTGTAGAATATATCACAATCGTTGAGCTATTATCTGATGCCATTGAATTTGGAATTAAACGTTTGATTGTTAGGTTAAATTAAAAAATCATTGTATTACATTTGAGAATTGTTTATGAAATTAGAAATCCATTATTGTTATGAATGTTTTTAAGGGTTCGTCTCCTAGAAAGACAGTTTGATGACATTGAATATCAACACATTTCAAGAAATTTAAAAAATTTAGTTGATGCATTGGCTAATCATGTTTTAAATAGACATTTGAAATGTTTAACGTAAACGAAAACAATATTCAATCGATATTGAATAAGATACTCAGAGACAAAAATTAGTAATCATCATTAGGTCAAAAAAAAATCTTGCCATAGTGTGTCATAAAATAGACATCATCTATGATCATAATTCTCAAAAAATTTATGATATAAATGTAGTGATACAAAAAAACAAAAGCACCGTCTAAAACTACCGCTAGCTATCTAGGATATCAAAGTATAACACATGCCACTTAGCGCATGTATCACCTAAACAGACCAGGAATTCTAGTTACATTCCTCTGGTATCGGAGAGGAAAATCATTTGTCCCAACCTATGGGATATCTATGTTCAACCTCTCTAGATTGTGTTCCAACTCTGTGAGGGCCTCTGTTACATTAGTCTATGGTGGAGTTGCTACTATAGGTTGTGCTCCTTGTTTATCAAAATGACGAAGCATTGTCGGTCATACTAGGCCAAAATCTGCATTAATGTTTTTTTATTATCAATATTGGATGATAAAAAATCAAATAAAAATTATAAAGCATAAAAGCTCAAAATGATACCTTTTACTTGAATCATCCCACTATGCTCTAGGTTGGACTTTTGTATCAAGGTCACCTCTGAAATCCACCCCTGCATAGGGGAAGTATTTAATTATGAAGATATGGCTTCTCATTCATACACAAAACTAACGTGTATACGAGACAATAGGACCACCATCTCTACCATGGCGAGCCATCAATGAAATCAATCACAACATCCAAGGTTCTCTCGGTCCCATAGGATCCACTAACTACTACTATGGTTCAAGGAGTTGGATATCTCTAAGGAAACATATATAAGAATGGCACCATATCCAAAAAATTTCAGCTTACCATTCCTTGCTTGCATGAGTTGTCCTTTCATATTCACTATTACTCCTTCACACTAGTTGAATATTGTTCCCTCGAAACACTCAACACCCATTTTCATCTCTGCTTTGGTGGCCACATGAGGAGTTGCACTGCCACATAATATAATTACTGTGAAAGAAATAAATTTTAGATTAATTTGTTTGATATTTTTTATGTCGATTGGCACATATTTCAATTGTGAATCATTAGTGGAATATTGCACCATATAGGAAACAATGGGTTTCCTTCTTAGTCATGTGCCAATCAAAGAAATGTCTCTTCCCCGTCGAGGAAAACTGGTGAGGAAATAAATATTCTCTGCATCAATAATGAGCATTTGATCCCTAATGATAAAACATTATTCCTTGACATCCCAAGAATTTAAAAATAAGGTCATTAGCTCTATTTGGGCCTTCATTCTTTGTATCGACAAAAATTTGTATAGACCACAATTATTTAAAACCCGAAGCATTGTTGGGCTATGAATTGCCTCATTATCACGAGATTCATTCTCGTGTTCTCTCCAATCTAGCATGGTTGTTTCAAATTTACTGCAAACAACCATTAAAAGGCATTAGGAATATTTTGGAAGAACTTAGAGAAATTTTGATGGAAAGAAAACCATTTTTTGAAAGCCCCACAATGCCTGTGTGGTTTTCATTTACATACAATGCATTTTTTCCCACAATCTATACATAAAAACTGCGACGACCTGATAAGTTTATGTGTTAAAAATTATCATGGTGCACAGGTTTGATTAGGAAAACCTCGAACCCCTGAGGGAAGCTTCTAAAAATATGTTTTCTCCAAAAAAATAATCTAGAAGCCTAAAATGAAAAATAAAATTGATAGAATTCAAGATAATGGAGGGATTAATTACTTGGAACTAATTTTTTTGTGAAATGGTTTGTCGGTCTTCCTAATACCAACTTTAGAATATCTACGGTAAAAACTCATTTTTACAGCTATGGAAATAAAATGGTAAAAGTGATTTGTTATTTCAACTTTTAATAGGCTTTTATGAATAAATATTATTGTTTTATCTATTTTGACTTTCATAAGTTCAAATATTAAATATTTTTAACATAATTGAGATCATATTATTATAATTTTTGAGTTTTCTATGTAGAGAAAAAATTGTGTTTAAAAAATAATCATTTTGAAGATAGAGAAATTTTCTCACTTTTTTGGACTCTCAAAAAATACAAAAAATTGAAACGATGGAGCCATATTTTAAGCCATTTTTAGACTCTCTAAACATGAAAATATTTCCAATCATTTGACTATTTGAACTCATTAAAACAAATGAATAGTCATCTACTAAATATAAATTTACCCCTTTTTCGGACTGAACTAGACTAATTATGAAAAACATATGTGTTGACTAAGAATGGTCAATATATTTCTCTCCTACATTATCTTATCCTTTTTTGGTTTTTAGAGACTAAATTTATGAAAAATAACATTATGGAGTTTACTTATGTTTCTCTTTTGACTCCCGAAAACTGAAAAACATTGAGTTAATCCTATGTTGGAATCATTAAAATTAAATAGTGCAGGACCTGTGAATTACAACGAGACTGAACCACTCTTTCTTAGAGTTCATTAAAATTACTAAGATGGACTCATCCCAAGGATGAGCTTACAAAATAAGAAAATTTTATCTTCCTCAAGCATGAAAAAAATGAAGAGGTAATTCCCAGTAATGGTGGGGAACAATTTGAGAAAATGATTCCATATTTTATACTTGTTTTAAAAGAAGTATCTCACTCTTGAACACGACATTTTGTTCGACTTGTGTTTGGGTTGGGTAATAATTTTGTCTCCCAATTAATCAAACCTCATTGAATGCCTTCAGCAAGTTTTGGGTATTATCTTTAAGTCAAATGTTGCCAAGTCATTTACGATGTCGTTATGTGTTCAAGAGAAAGTTCAACTTCAATTCATTATTTATTGCAAATATTTGTCTCCATTCTCGTTGACCATCGATGAGTTTATCCTTATAAAATATTTCTTCAAAACTTGACAGAATGGTTTCCTGTCGTAGGCCCTCCTATGATGGAACACTTCTTATTGAATTTAGCTCATTATCTAAGAAGATGATCTAGAAATCCCATCCATACCTTGAAATATGCATGCCTTAATCACTACAAGAAAAAAGGAAACTGGTGAGGGGTGAAAAATGTCAGCATAATCTCATTGGTGAGGGTCAAACGAACCTTCGTCACCAAAAACTAAATGTCACCAAAGGTGGTGTCGCCGAAGGTAAAGGTGTTGTGGTGACATTCAAGGTCCATCACCAATAATGGTTTATAATGACAAATACTGACCATCACCATTTCATATGAGAAATGGTGACAGACAATAGCCTCCATCACCAAAAACTTAAATGTCACCAAAGGTGGCATCGCCGAAAGTATGCGTTGTGGTGACATTCAAGGTCCGTCATGAATATTGATTATAATGACAGATAGTGTCCATCACCATTTCATATGAACAACAACATTTTTTGGTGATGGATCTCTCATAGTCATCACTATAGGTGCATATATATGGCAACGTTCATTGACCGTCACCATTTCATATTTTTTGAGCATAAAAAACTGTCACGATAAGCTCATGGGTGACATCAAGGTCTTTCACGAATAATGACTATAATGAAAAACAGCGACCCTCACCATTTCATATCAACAACAACGATTTATGGTGATGGAACCTTCATGGTCATCAATATTGATGCGTATATATTGTGTCATTCGTTGACTGTCACCATTTCATATTTTTGTGAGGGTAAAAAAATGTCACCATAAGCTCATTGGTGGTGCTCAACAGAGCATTCGTCACCAAAAAATGATCATCACCAATCCCTATGAATATCAGGGAACGATGGAATCAAACCACCAACCTCTCGCTTGTAAATCAAGTGCTCTTCCATTGAGCTATCACCCTTTAAAGACTTATAATTTTTAAAAATTATATGTTGAAAATTTTATAGATTGTAAATTCTACATAAATTAAACTCTTGACAATATTTTACTAAACAAGAAAAACATCTACGTTTCTATCTCCATGCCTGAAAACCATGGAGATCCCTATCGATAGAAGAATAAGATATGTGCCTACTACTCAAGAACATATTCCTTATTAACCATTCTTACCTAACAGAAACCAAAGAGACAACACAACATCAGCATACACAAAATGCCCTATCGATATATAATTATTACTTATCTAAGAAGTGTAAAAGATGTTCTTAATTAATAAACTTTGTATTTGGAAATCATGTTTCTTGAGATTCAAAAAATACTACATTGTATAACATTATGTCTATTTATCCATGAAATTATATCATAGCACATGTCACATAGTAGCAATTGTGGTACATAAAGTAAAAAAACAAATTTTCTCAAGAAAATATATTTAGAAAATAGATTTGAAAACTATATGTTTTTCATCATAGCTTTAATTAGTTCAAAAACAAACTAGTTGGAGTTTGAAAAATTAATATCATTCATAGAAAAAGAATAGGACACTGGCGAGACTAGTTATTCATGAAAATATTAAAGCTAGTCACTATTTCCATTGCAGATAACTAAAATTTGGGTAGTGGTCTAACGTTTAGAGATGATTAGTAGGGAATACTCATTGATACCATCATTTTTTTTCTATTGTATGTTGTGTCTCTAGATCCAGATCATATTTCTGGCTCACCCTTTAAAAAAAAATATACCTCTCCATTTGAATTTTTTCTGCCAAGAGAAGTGATAGGACCTTCCCATGCTCTGTTTTAAATCAATCAATCACCATCCGTCAATGATATAAATAATAACAGATACCATAAGAACAACCAAAGATGCACTTGATGTATACCTATGTTCCAGGACTCATCTGACCTTATTGGTGCAAAGAGCTTACCATGAAAAAATAACATCCACGTGTGATTTACAAAAAAATTTTAAATCAAGCTCCCAGTAGACCAATCAAAATATTAGCATCCTTTTAATCAATATAATCTATGAATTAAAGTAAAAGTGGCCTATAATTTAATGTTATATCAACCATTTCAAGTAACTTACATCGAGTGAGAAATAATGATCGTTCATATTGGTTTAGTGAAACAATTTATCTAATAAAGCTCAAAATAAGACATATGACTTACAGCTAAGAAATGCAAATAAATGACTTACAACTAAGACCTGAGGCTTACCTTTAAACCCTGTCATTAGATAACTCTTATTTATGGACAGGCCATTAAAATTCTCCTGGTACCAAGTGGAAGTGGTATTGTAACATTAACATTTGATAGAGTTTGTGACCACAACTACTTCTCAAGATCCGCTCCATTACTAGCATTTTGGGCTCTATAAGATACATGGAAAAACCAAAAACATGAAAATTAAATATACATCCTTTTAAAATAAGGGGAGGAAACTAAAATCCACAAATTGAAACAGACTGTAGGATAACTCACTCCTGCAACATTGTTATCTTGTCATGAACAATAATAAAAGAAATCAAGAGAAACATAATTTTTGCCACATTTTAATAATCATTTCCTTTTTCATATTCTATGAGAAATTGATGAAAAAATTCAGATAAAGCTTGTCAACATCAGGATTGTAGTAAAAAATAAAGGAACAAATCCAACACAGATTATATAATACTAAACATAAGTATAGATTCTATACAAATAAGTATTTATTCAAGACATTGTATTTTGTGAAAATTCGAAATTTTAGCATTATAGATAGCATGGAATTGTTGTTTGTAAGGGAGGATAAGTAGGAGATTGACATATTCCAATGAAGAAAGATCACATACCACTGTGTAATAGAAAGTACCAACAACAAAATTCACAACACAGCTTTGTGGTACTATAAGGTGAGGGCCCTCTTTTTGCACCCATACCAATTGGTAGGGGGATGTGTGAGGGGTCGTGGGTAGGTTGAGGCACTGCACCAAGTCCTTGGTGATATTTCAAATAACACATTTTGTGGTACCATTTCCTTACCACCATATGCTGAGTATTTACGAAGTCCATTCATGAATTTCTTCAAATTTCAAAGTTGAAACAATTAGATAACCTAAAGATGTAGCCTAAAAAATCTCATATTTGAAAAGTAGATAACCAAAGATGTAGAGTGTAGGTTTTAACCCTGTACATAAATTATCTATGAACGAATATTTAAAACAAAAATAAACAATAGCAAGAGCATAAAACATAAAATAGATATACACTGAGATTTTCCCCTGGATCCTAAATTGGGACGACCAACTCGATTTTTCATTATATTCCTTTTAGTGTTACAACACATATATATACATGTCGAAGCATAGATAAAACCCAATCCATTTAACCTTATATTATAACATAACCGTAGTTCCCTTGACCGGATCTACAACATACTAGGGGTCGAAAACCATCATGCCCCAAAACCATGTGTAGGTCCGCCCACCAGAAAAGAAGGACAAAATAATTTTTATGGGGTGTTGCCTCGGACCCTGACAGGGGGGGCTACCGCCCCCCCTGGGACCACCCCCCCCCCCCCTGACGTTGTGCCCAGCGGGATGTACAGGGGGGCTATCGCCCCTCCCCCTGTTGCCCCCTTACATGTGATTAGTCATGGAAAGAATATAACACAAACCTAACATTCTCCCACTTGTTGTTTTCTTTCTGCGAGGTGCCACAAGAGAGCTGAGTCATTAGCCTAGATTTTCAAAACCCATTTTTTATCTACACTATTATTTCCCAAATCCACCTTAGGCTGAAGGAAGGCGAGATTCAGGGTAACACCAAACCACGCTCAGTCTGGTAGCTAGCCCTACCAAAACAGGAGAGGGCTCTCTCCAATTCAATCTCAGGAAAAAGTATCAAAAGGGCTTGATATGACTGAAATGAATGCTAATTTTAGGCTAGGTGTATGAATCAAGGAGTTTGGAATGATTTTTATGGGTTTTTGTTGGAAAAGGAAAAGGCAGTTTTGTGCTTGGGGATGAGGCCAAATTCTTGCAGAGTTCAAGTTGGGGCAGGGAAAGAAATGGCTTTGATGTCTTAGATTCAATGAATGGATAGAAAGGATGGATGAGGATCTGAATAGGTCAAGGAGATTAAAGGATCCTCTTCAAACCGACGAATACATATAAAACTAAACAAAAGTTTAAGGCAGAGCACTAGCAAACTAATGAATTATACCTTAGTTACTCATTTGTTTAATTTAGAAGAAAAGCGAAGGGAAATGGCATACATAAAAATTAATGAAACTTACAGATACATGGAGAAAAACATCATCAAAACTCAGAGCCACAAGGATCCCAACAAGTACTGCAAAGCCCTGGTCTTTCCTTTGCCAAAAAATGTAGAAGTGTATGTACAATGAAGTGCCAAACTATTCCCAAGAGTCCAACCCTGAAAATGTCTCAGAAAATACAATATATAGACCATTCTAACCCCTTCCCATGCCTCTAGGGGTCGAGCTCATCCTTCTAGCAGCTATTTCAACCAATTCTAAACATGGAACTGAAATCTAGGCAATCAAACAACTTGCCTCTATATGGAAGGAAACTGATTCATTCATTTAATTTTCACTTTTTAGTGAATGAATCCTCTAGAACAAGTAAATATGAGCCAAAATTACATCATAATAATCAAATTACATCAATATAGATCAATAGTTACATCAAAAAGTAAAACTAGTAAAAAATGGGCGAATTTCTGAGCTAAAGAGTCAAAATGAGGCCAAATTTCTCTATGCGCCGCGATCAAAAACTCAATGCGTCACACCAATTTAAGCCTATTTTTGAGGCACTTCCTGAAGTCCAAATTGAGCTCAGGATAGCTCGTTTGAAAGCCCTATCTATCTGATATCCAACCCAAGTGGAATTTTTCAATTTGGAGTTCATTTTCCCCTCCAAAACTGCAATCTCCCAAAACTGGTTCCTGCTGGTGCAAAAGGTGGCAGAAAGGCCATTTTTGGAGTGTTTTTGACCCTTAAGACCATCCTGAACTTGATGAAATCTCTCAGCCATTCCTGAGGATGCATAATTTATCATAAAAAAACCAAAAACATCAATTTTTCCTCCATAAGATGAGCCAAGCATAAGCGCGCATCGAGTGACGCGACGCGTTGGGAGAAAAATCTGTTTTGCAACAAAAATTTCAAAAATGACAAATTTTTTTCCAAATTTGGTGAAATTTGGAGTGAATTTCTCCCATCATGTCCCATGCTCAGCCAAGGAAGTTTTTGCCAAGATTTGGAGTGGATCGGGCCTTTTTCACCATTGTAGTGCTCTTCTCTGACGTGCCTACCACTTTTATGAGACCTCCTCAGTACACTAAGTTCGGTGGTTGAATCACTGTCCTGCTCATATTATTGCTCATATGATGAATTTGTTACTCACATGGTGCTTTGCAATGTGTATAACAAGTATATGCTGTTATATATGTGGTGAAAACAAGAGTTTGTCTTTCAATACCCAATGTGCCAAGTATGTAATGAGAGACTGTGGGGAAATATTACAGTGGGTATAATGGACTGTCAAGTGAAATTTGAGTGCGAGGACAGTCACTTGACTGCTTGGGGGACTTCGGAATTTGGGGATTTTATAAGTGATATGGGAGTGGGAGGGCTAATAGGGTTTAGTAGTAGGGAAAATGGGTACGAGGGATATGATTGTTTTGGGACAGAGGGAAGAGGAAAGGATTGTGATAACAGTATGAAAGTGATGGGAACACGAATGAACAATGGAGTGGGTCAAATTTAAACACTTCACTTCAAACCCTAAGGGAGCAGATTTAGATATGGATATAGGGTTTGTTTTTCACCAACCAAAATTCTAATCTCTTTGCCTCCAAACAACACCACACACGACTAAAATGACTGAACAAGCGTTTTCAAACTTACTTGGAGCAGAGGAGATGGAATAATTTTGATTTTTATGGAGCCGTGATGAATTTTTTTCCTTGGAGGCTCTGTGTGCTGCGCGCACACCCAGTGCGCCGCGCTAGAGCAAATTAACAGAGTCAGAATGGGTTCAATGCGTCGCGTCTTGTGGATGCGCCACGCCTTCTTCCAATGCACCGCGTGCACTTATAAACACAGTCTTGGCTTTCAAATTTACGGCTTCGCCCTCTCACCACTAAAATTCGACTTTCCTTGATGTATTGGATGCAAATGGAATTGATACACATAGAAATATCTATATAAAATCATGGCTTTGATTTTTGCTTTGTAAAGACCCATTTTGTAATGTTTTAAAATTGGCATTTCTTCACTTTAATACAAGTCTGTTCTTGAAGTTTCCTGTTTGATTTTTGGTTGAATTGATGGCTTTCTTGGTTGATTTTTGCAGGGATGGTGGCATTTGGACTTTGAAAAAGGATGACCAGAGGCTGCATTAGAAATACTTCATGGCGGAAAACTTTAAAAACACATATTTATTAAAACAATTAATTTGACGATTTCTTTTTCAAAACAGAGTTTTTAAGAAGAAACATCCTTGAGCATTGTTAATGATGAAAATCTTGAAATGAAAACTTATTGAAGACATTCACATGGCCTGCGGGCATTATTTGACATTCTAAAGACCAAACCCTAGACCTAAAAAACTGAAATGACTCTAGTTCGACCAAAATACCATCTATGACTGTAAATGACTGAAATCAACTTTAATGAATTTTGATAAATTTTGACCAACCTAGCAGGTACAAACATGAGGGATAATGAGAGAAGAAATCCCTTTCGTCAGATGATTGCATGCCCCCTAATGGAATGCAAATGAATGAACTGAATGGGACACCTAAAAATGAAATGTAATAAGAGAAATGATCTCTGACAGAGGGATGTAAAGGCCGACTCTAACATTGGCTCCAATGGGGATGGTAGCTCCTGGGAGGTGCCAAGAACTACAGATCTTTGGAAGAGCAGATAGTGCATTTCATCCATTGGGCTATGGAATCAAAAACTCAAAATGAAATGCATGATTGAAAACTGATGACTTGATGACACAAATTGACTCTCACTCAACTAAAAACTGACTCGATACTTAAACACAACTGACAAACTAGAAAAGATGGTCAAGGTAGAGCTTATTCAATACAACCTACTCTAATTGTTCCATTCATCACTTGATCAAGTGAAATGAAACAACCAATGCAACCATGTAAGCATCTTGGCTGCTATTTGTTTTCTTCCCAAATGCTTTCTGATACACAGGAAAAGAAAAGAATTGAAAGGAAACTCCCATGGAAACTTGGAATCAAGTTGAATGCTAATCAACTTGCAAAGCATGAATTGATTGGATGAATTCAAGAATACAGTGAAAGGATATTCATAAACATAGCTATTGCTTTCCATTAACACATTACTACTCTGGTCCAAGTAATCTTCATAGCTGGAAATTAAAATTTTTCTCACATCTGTGCTGGCTTTCTTTGGTGACTGTAGCAAGCTGTCAAAAGGATCCTGAAATTCGTGAATAACCAAACTCTGGAGCTGATTCCAAACAGAACAAAATTCTCCTTTATCAATCTCCTCATATGACTGCAAACCTTGAAATGGGCTTTGTAATGAAAAATATACTAGACAAGACAATGAAGGCAACTTTTGAATAATATTATCATCAACATTATTTTCTGGCACATGGTTAGCTAATGGAGAAGAAATTTTACAGCAAACATCATCCAGCACACGAGCAATAGGATCATCAAAAACTTGAGAAGACTGTTGCAATGTATCCATTGAAACTGTATGACATCCTAATGACTGTTCATCTTTTTCTTTAGAGATATTACGAAGATTCTACTTTATAAACTGAAATGCTTTGAAACAAAAGGGTACAAAATCCTCTTGCATCATTAAATTATGTATTTCGGCTTCCACGCCTTCATCTGTAATCTGACCTTCAATTTCATTTGGTGGCTGCAAATATGGTGCTAGGGAGAATTTTGTATCCAAAATCATTTCATCAGTCATTTCAGGGGAATATTTCTCATTAACAACCTGCTCAATAGTTTTGCTATCTATCTCATCCTCCACATTAAAACTGAGATATTTTTGATTTCCTATAGGCTGCTCATTTGAAGATTTACCATGCAATTTACCCTTCAAAAACTGAAATGATTCAAAACAAAATGGAATGGAGTCACCTTGTATCATTTGATCATATGTGCCAGCTTCCATGTCTTCATTTGCAACTTGAAAATCAATGGCATTCGGGGACTGCAAATCTGAATATGAGAAGTCTTGAACAAATTTTTCATTGCCCACAAGATTGTCCAAATCAAGGCTTGTTGGCAGTTGATTTCTGACTGCATAGAATTTATCTCTCATGAACTGAAATGAGTAAAAAACAAAGGCCATGATCCTTCACTTACTTCAAAATTTGCTGCACTTTCCTCGTAATTATCATAGCTGATATGCATCGGTTGATCATTGTACACAAGCTGCTGAAAGTGAACTTCCTCCTTCCACAAACTAGTTGCTGATTTTTCTGCAAGATTAGCTTCTATTTGGAGAACATAATCATCATCATACTGATCAAACTGAGGAAAATCATCAGTATACAACACATCATCAAGCATACATGTCAAATCAATAGCTCTCTCTTCTCCAAGATGATCTATAAAGAAATCACTATGACAACTGGGCTAAGAAACCAAATGTTTTGGACCAGCAACTTGTTCTTCTTCAATCATAGAGACATGGGCTTGAACAGTATAATCATTCATTGTGGTGTTCTTTTGCATCATCTCTTCTACTGCACTTACCAACATGTCAAGCTTTACCTCTAGAGATGTCGATTTATCCGGATCTATGTTTTTCATCTCTTCTTCCTTCAACCTTGCTCTTCGGATCAGCAAATGAGCCTCCACATTTACTGCACTGTTCTGCATCTCTACAAGTGTTGCAATATTCCTTTCTCTCAACTGAAACTCCATTTCTGGATCAAAGGCACCCGGGTAGTGCAAGAGAGCAGATCTAGGAGAAGGTCTTATGTTAGCTGGCATCGAAAAATAAACTTGGTTAAATCTGGCAGAAAATTGTTGTACTGTCTCCCCTGGCAGTCTTTTCAGTTGGTTCTATTCTTCTATAATCAAGAAAAGGTTATGTCCGATCACCCACCTGTTGAGGAGAACTTTGACGAAATGATGGAAATCTGAGATGCTCGCATTAGGCAGGGCTTTGAACCAACTCTTCACTTGGCCTCGCAAAGAAAGAGCAAAAAGCCTAATACTGACATCTTCATCATCAACTTCAAAAAGGTCTAGAAAAGTCTCAATATTCTGCACATGTTGCTCAGCGTTGAAATTTTTACATTCACCGTCAAATCTTGGTAGATATAGGTCATGATCTTTAGGGAAAGCATGGAGAACAAAAGGTAAAACATGAGGTTTATACCTATCTGGGACTATATAAGTTGTAGGAGTATATACAAGAGCTACGGGATCAGTATTTTTTTCTTTAGGTTCATCACTCTGAAGAGAGTCATCATAAGATGTGGGAAAAGTAAGGAGGCCAGGATCAAAAGGAAACTCAGTATTCACACTTTTTGAATAGGTGGAGCGAAGATTTTGATCACCTTTATCATACAACAAATTTTGAAAAAATTTCAGGACAACTTCAAGAATAGCAAAGAAATAGTTTACAAGAAAGAAAACTAGATCCTGAACACCATTCCACTTTGGATACCTAAACTTTGTGTAAGATCCTTCCATTTTCTCAGAGAAATATTCAGTCCTCCAGTGGAGTCTCTACATTGAGTTGGAGTCACCAGGTGGATGATTTCAGCCTTCTTATGTCTGATCGTTGTCCACCATCAACCATCAGATCTCAACTTGATACATGCACAGGGCAAGACAATCTACAAGTCAAGTGTCATGTTCACAAGCTAGACCGGAGATCGACTGAAGTAGTGTTTATCTACTTTCGCTAATGCAAAGCAAAAGTGTTTCGAAGGCTACTTGGCATAACTTCAGGCTCCGTCTGTACCTTATAGAACAAATAACACCAACAAGACAACCATTTTTTTCCCAGTATGTTCTCCACTATGTTATTTCCCAAATCCACCTTAGGCTGAAGGAAGGCAAGATTCAGGGTAACACCAAACCACGCTCAGTCTGGTAGCTAGCCCTACCAGAATAGGAGAGGGCTCTCTCCAGGTCAATCTCATGAAAAAGTATCAATAGGGCTTGAGATGACTGAAATGAATGATAATTTTAGGCTAGGTATATGAATCAAGGAGTTTGGAATGATTTTTAGGGGATTTTGTTGGAAAAAGGGAAAGGCAGTTTTGGGCTTGGGGATGAGGCCGAATTGTTGCAGAGTTCAAGTTGGGGCAGGGAAAGCAATGGATTTGATGTCTTAGATTCAATGAATGGATAGAAATGACTGCTGAGGAGCTAAAGAGGGCAAGGAGATGCAATGATCCTCTTCAAATTGACGAAAACATATAAAACTAAACAAAAGTTTAAGGCAGAACACCAACAAACTAATGAATTCTACCTTATTTACTCATTTGTTTAATTCAGAAGAAAAGAGAAGGGAAATGGTATACATAAACATTAAGGAAACTTACAGATACATGGAGAAAAACATCATCAAAACTCAGAGCCACAAGGATCCCAACAAGTACTGCAAATCCCTGGTCTTTCCTTTGCCAAAAAATGCAGAAGTGTATGTACAATGAAGTGCCAAACTATTCCCAAGAGTCCAACCCTAAAAATGTCTCAGAAAATACAATATATAGACCATCCTAACGCCTTCCCATGCCTCTAAGGGTTCAGCTCATCCTTCTAGGAGCTGTTTCAACCAATTCTAAACATGGAACTGAAATCTAGGCAATCAAACAACTTGCCTCTATATGGAAGGAAACTGATTCATTCATTTAATTTTCACTTTTTAGTCAATGAATCCTCTAGAACAAGTAAATATGAGCCAAAATTACTTCATAATCATCAAATTACATCAAGATAGATCAATAGTTACATCAAAAAGTAAAACTAGTCAAAACTGGGTGAATTTCTGAGCTGAAGAGTCAAAATGAGGCCAAATTTCTCTATGCATCACGCTCAAAAACTCAATGCATCATGCCACTTTGAGCATGTTTTTGAGGCACTTCTGGAAGTCCAAATTGAGCTTAGGATAGCTCGTTGGAAATCCCTTTCTGTTTTCCATCCAAACCAAGTGGAATTTTTCAATTTCGAGTTCATTTGCCCCTCCAAAACTGCAATCTCCCAAGACTAGTTCCTGCTGGTTTAAAAGGTGGCAGAAAGGCCATTTTTGGAGTGTTTTTGACCCTTAAGACCATCCAGAACTTGATGAAATCTATCATCCATTCCTGAGGATGCATAGTTTATCATAAAAAACCCAAAAACATCAATTTTTCCTCCAGAAGATGTTTCAAGAATAAGCGCGCATCGAGTGACGCGACGCGTCGGTCAGAAAAACCTGTTTTGCAACAAAAATTTCAAAAATGGAAAAATTTAATTTGGTGAAATTTGGAGTGAATGTCTCCCATCATGTCCCATGCTCAGCCAAGGAAGCTTCGGCCAAGATTTGGAGTGGATCAAGGATTTTTCACCGTTTCAGTGCTCTTCTCTGACGTGCCTGCCACTTTTATGAGACCTCCTCGGTACATTAAGCTCGATGGTTGAATCACTGTCCTGCTCATATTCTTGCTCATATGATGAATTTTTTTCTAAAATGATGCTTTCCAATGTGTATAACAAATATATGCTGATATATATGTGGTAAAAACAAGAGTTTGTCTTTCAATACCCAATGTGCCAAGTATGTAATGAGAGACTGTGGGGAAATATTACAGTTGGTATAATGGACTGTCAAGTGAAATTTGAGTGCGAGGACAGTCACTTGACTGCTTATGGGACTTCAGGATTTTGGGATTTTATAAGTGATATGGGAGTGGGAGGGCTAATAGGGTTTAGTAGTAGGGAAAATGGGTACGAGGGATATGATTTTTTTGGGATAGAGGGAAGAGGAAAGGATTGTGATAACAATATGATAGTGATGGGAAAACGAATGAACAATGGAGTGGGTAAAATTTCAACACTTCATTTCAAACCCTAAGGGAGCATATTTTGATATGGATATAGGGTTTTTTTTTCACCAACCAAAATTCTAATGTCTTTGCCTCCAAACAACACCACACATGACTAAAATCATTGAACAAGTGTTTTCAAACTTACTTAGAGCATAGGAGATGGAATAATTTTGATTTTTATGGAGCCATGATGAATTTTTTTCCTTGGAGGCTCTGTGCGCTGCGTGCACACCCAGTGCACCATGTCGTTTCTCTGGGCCATGCCAGAGAAAATTAACACAGTCAGAATGGGTTCAGTGTGCCGCGTCTTGTGGATGCGCCGCGCCTTCCTCCAATGCATCGCGCGCACTTCTAAACACAGTCTTGGCTTTCAAATTTACAGCTTCACCCTCTCACCACTAAACTTCGACTTTCCTTGATGTCTTGGATGAAAATGGCATTGATACACATAGAAATATCTATATAAAATCATGGCTTTGATTTTTTCTTTGTAAAGACCCATTTTGTAATGTTTTAGATTTGGCATTTCTTCACTTTAATACAAGTCTGTTCTTCAAGTTTCCTGTTTGATTTTTGGTTGAATTGATGGCTTTCTTGGTTGATTTTTGCAGGGATGGTGGCATTTGGACTTCGACAAAGGATGACCAGAGGCTGCATTCAAAATACTTCATGGTGGAAAGCTTTAAAAATACATATTTATTACAACAATTAATTTGACGATTTATTTTTCAAAACAGAGTTTTGAAGAAGAAACATCCTTGAGAATTGTTAATGATGAAAATCTTGAAATGAAAACTCATTGAAGACATCCTCATGGCCTGTGGGCATTATTTGACATTCTGAAGACCAAACCCTAGACCTAAAAAACTAAAATGACTCTAGTTCGACCAAAATACCATCTATGACTGTAAATGACTGAAATCAACTTTAATGAATTTTGATAAATTTTGACTAACCCAGCAGGTACAAACATGAGGGAGAATGAGAGAACAAAGCCCTTCCGTCAGATGATTGCATGCCCCCTAACGGAATGCAAATGAATGAACTGAATGGGACACCTAAAAATGAAATGCAATAAGAGAAATGATCTCTAACGGAGGGATGTAAAGACCGACTCTAACATACACCAAGAGAACTTCTGAGTGCTCATAGACTTTGTCAATGCATCTACAACATTCTTCAAAGTGTCCACATTTACAAGCAACACTCTTTTAGCTTCAACCATATATCTCACAAAGTGATATTTAACATCAATGTGCTTTGTCTTTGAATGATAAGTAGGGTTCTTAGCCAAGAAAATTTCAGTTGGCTATCATAGTATATCCTTATAGCTTGTTGTACCAACCCCATACTTGAACACAATCTCTACAACCAAACTACTTCCTTGATTGCATGAGTGGCTACCATGTATTCTGCCTCTGTAGTTGAAAGAGTCACTACAGACTATCTTTTACTCATCCAACTGACTGCACCTCCAAATAGGCTAAACACATACCCACTTGTACATCTTCTTTGGTCAAGATCTCTAGCCCAGTCAGTATCAACAAAATCACGAATGTCCAACACTCTTTCCAAACCTGGTCCTCCCTGGTAGCACAAGCCATAATCACTAGTGCTACATAAATATCTGAAAACCCACTTCACCATTGTCCAATTCTCCTTCCCTAGGTTTGAAATAAACCTACTCAATACTCCTAGTACATCTACAATGTCTAGTCTAGTATAGACCATTTCATACATCAGGCTATCCACTGCACTTGCATATGGAACATGGGACATATCCTCCTCTTCTTCTTGTATCTTGGGACACTTTTCTGTAGACAACTTTGTACCTAAATGAATCAAAACATTCATCGCTTTACTATCATGCATATTGAACCTCTGCAATATAGTCTTGACATACTTCCTCTGGTTTAACCAGAGCTTCCTCTTTTCCTGATCTCTCTTAATTTCCATGCCCAAAATATAGTTTGCAGCACTAAGATCCTTCATGTCGAATTTGGAGAACAACAGGGTCTTCAAATCTTGGATAATTTCTTTGTCATTTCTAATCAACAACATATCATCCACATACAGGAACAAATAAATAACACATTCACCAATTAATTTAAAATAAACACAATGATCCTCCTTGCTTCTGGTGAAGCCAAGTCCTCGTATATAGGTATCAAATTTCTGATACCACATCCTTGGTGATTGTTTTAACCCATACAGAGACTTCTTTAACATTCATACCAGCTCTTTCTTCCCCTTCACCATAAAACCTCTGTTGAGGTATAAAAGGTATCTTTTTAACACCTATTTATCCTACATTAATTATCAATCCAGGTACAATTTTTTGTTTCAAGAGTGTACTCTGTCTGAGGCTACAATTCAATCTAAGAGTAATGCCTTGTAAGATGTAGTACAGTGTTCTAAATACAAAATTAAATGGATGCTTGGAAACAAAATCTAATTACAATAATATGAACTCAAATGCTCTAAAATCCAATCATTCACTTGGCAAACATCAATCGAGGATACAGTAGAAATAACTCATTCCTCTAGAAATGGATGCCATTGAAATCAAACTGGAACAAGACAATCAATCTAGGAACGAGGAAGCAATAAGCAATGTTCTCTACAGTTGACAGTCCTGCTTTAAAGCAATTAAAAGGAAATAGAAATTGAACTAAAGCTGTTATTGAAAGTAAACTAGGAAAAATCTTTAAAACCAAACTCTTTGCAATATATAAACTAATGAACTGAAAATGAATAGCGCACTGGAATTGAACAACAATTTAAATGAGTAGCAAACTATAACTTAAAATAAGGGAACAACAAATACTAACTAATGAATCGAATATCAAAGTCTATGGAACAAAAAACCCCATTGAACAGCAATTTGTAATTAATAGAATTGAACAACAATCAGAAAGGAACAACAAATGGAATCAAATGCTGAACAGTAAAGATCTATTAAATATTAAAAAGATAAATGATACAGGTATGAGGATTCTTATTAGAATGGAACAAAGATGCAATTCATCAATGTAACATGCCAATATCCATAAGCAATTAAATAGCAAATCGATTAACTTGAAAACTGTAATAAAAGCAAATACGAACTATCTCACAACAATAATGAAAAGATAGAGATACAAACAGCGGACTGATCCACCAGGGCCGAGCCCGTAGCCACCAGTGAAACGCTACTAGGCTTTACTCTAGAGTTAAGAAATTAAATGGCAATGAACTATTGTATTAATCAGGCATAAATCATGTTTACAACAGTCGCTCTCTCATCAGGAGAGTCAAGAAATTACATAGTTACAAAAGAAATTCCATAATAATCTCCCATCCCCCCTTCAATACATTATACATGCTCTCCTTTTATAATCAGAAAGAGGAGAAATTAAATAGTAAATATGATCCCTCATAACAATATTTGATTGTCCCCAATTGCTTGATCAACAAGAAAAGATATTTCCATCAATATTTCAACAGGAACAAGTCGAATTTGGATTTGCAACTGAGATAATTTGGAAGACAGCCGCAACAGTAAATCTGAGAACATTGTGCTCAAAGAACTTTCCATTTCTCTCAATACAGGCCAAATTTGGGAAAACCGTTCTTCGCTAAAGTTAACTCAGTTCGTTCTATACAAAACTCATGTTCCAGATTTTCCAGATTCTTCTCCATTTTCCCAGAATATCAACCACAAAGCTATCACTTCTTACTCCAGTGAATTTTTGAGTTGGATTATTGAATGATGTGCTGGAGATCAAATCTGCAATCTAGAAAATATCTTGGAGGCTAAAATGGTGAGTGTTGTTACAAAATATATTAATAAACCATCATTGATAAAATTATGCATAATAATCATTTATTTATTAAAAATAAAGGAGAAGAAATCATATTCATCCATAAGAGCATAAATAATTATAAAATGGATTTATATGATAAATTATAATAAATTACATGATAAAGAAGAGTAGAAATGGATGAAATAAGTGTTAAAAAGTGGCCATATTCGTGGCCTAATAGCCTCCATGTTGTTTCATGTACATCTCCTCTTCCAGATCCACGTGAAGAAATGTTGTCTTCACATCCATTTGTTCTAACTCAAAATCAAATGCAGCAGCAACAAGTAAAAGTAATCTAATAGAAGTAAATTTGGCAACAAGAGAAAAAATATCACCAAAATCAATTCCCAGGACCTGGGAATAACCTTTTGCTACAAACCGAGCTTTGTATTTCTCCAACTTACCTTCTACATTCATCTTCTTCTTAGACACCCATTTTCTCCCGATGGGCTTTCTTCCAGCTGGCAACTCCACCAAATCCCATGCCTCATTTTTATGCAAGGATGCCATTTCATCAACCATGGCCTCCTTCTAGAGTTTTCCATCCTCTGAATCTACTGCCTTCCTAACAGTTCTGGGATCATCTTCAGTTATAGTTAAAGCAAAATTTGAATAGAAACAGATGGACTATACCTTTCTGGTTATCTCCTTTCCTGAATTGATCTTCTCATAGCTGGAGTTTGTGGCTCTTCCTCTTTTGAGTCTTCTTCTGTTGTAGAGTCTGATTCATCCCCCTTTAGCTCAAACTCTATCTTTTCAGGTTCCTTTGGTAGGAATTCATGTTTAACAGCATCTTTCACCTCTCTAAACACCACATCTTGGTTGTACACAACCTTCCTTGTTTTTGGGTTCCGAAGCTTGTAACCCTTTAAACCATCCTTATACCCAATAAAGATGCACCTTTAAAATTTATTATCCAACTTGCTCCTTTTCTCCTTTGGAACATGTACATATGCATCACATCCAAATACCCTCAGATGTGAAAGAGAGGGTTTCTTACCAGTCCATACCTCATGTGGACTCTTATCCTCCAACTTTGATGAAGGTGATTCGTTAACTAAGTAACATGCAGTCTCGACTGCCTCTACCCAGAATTCTTGTCCTAACCTGGTACCACTGAGCATGCTTATTGCCTTTTCCAACAGCGTTATATTCATTCTTTCTGCAACTCCATTTTGCTGAGGTGTGTATGGAGTAGTCTTCTACCATGATATACCACACTTCTTACAGAACTCTTCAAATTCCTTCTTGCAGAACTCCCCACCATTATCTTTCCTTAGCACCTTTATCTTCTTCTATGTTTGGTTTTCCACCAGAGCCTTAAATTCTTTAAATCTGTCAAAGATTTCAAATTTCTTCCTCAAGAAATATATCCATGGATTCCTTGAGAAGTTGTCTATCAATGAATCATAGTAAATAGACTTACCCAGTGATGAAACCGACACAAGTACAAACACATCAATATGCACAAGCTCTAATATCTTGTTCGCCCTCTTAGAACTAGAAGGAAAAATCACCTGATTCTGCTTCCCATGCACACAATGTTCACGGAAATCGAAATCCAGAGAGCTATTGGACATACTTTCTACCATACCATTTTCATGCAGTATCCAAAGGCCCTTCTCTCCAATATGTCCAAGCCTTTGATGCCATGGCATGGTCTTTTCTCCAGAGACCGCTAGGCTTTCTACTCCACTTTCGGGAACAAAAAAACTGTTGCTCCCAGCAATAACAGTGCTGCCCTAAAGCTTGTACAAATTTCCAATCCAAACTCCCCGCATTAATGTCGGTGCTCCTCAAACCACCTTACAGGTATCTTTCTCCAACACTGTTTTTAAACCTGCATCATCCATCTTGTTTACAAAAATCATATTTCTGGCCAATGCAAGAATTTGCAGAACACCAAGAAGTGTTCTAATCCTTCCACCTTGCAGCTTCAACTTGAATTTTCCACGTCTGATGATTCTGGCCTTCCTATCATGACCTAAGAAGACATCACCGCCATCATATTTCTCATACTCGCAGAACCACTCCCTATGGGGAGTGAAGTGAAAGGATGCACCCGAGTCATTCAACCATGACTCATTATCTACATGTGTATTTGAAGAAGAATCCAAATACACATCCCCACCTTCATCTGAGGTGGTTTTTTCCTCTGCAGAAGGAGCATCATCAGATCCCTTTCCTTTCTCAGGAGCTTTAGATCTGTAGTCCTTTTTGTAATGCCCTTCCTTTTCACATTTCCAGCACACCTTTACAAACTTTCCAAGAGATTTAGATATCCCTCTAGATTTAGATCTCCCACTTCAAACCTTATTCCTTTTTCTGTTATGGGACCTTCCTCGTACAGAAAAGGCATCTTGATTCTGACCCTCCATATTTATTCGTCTCATTTCCTTTGATAGCAAGGCTGAGAAAATGTCATCAAAATTCAAGGTAGTTGTATTGCTTGTTGGGAAAAATACTGAGAGGGGGGGGTGAATCAGTATTTACTGCATATTCAAAACTTTCACTTTTTCTTGCTTCTAAAACGCATACGCTACTTTCTTGAACTAGACTTGCGTATATACGCGGATACCCTTTACGAAACTCGCGTATACACAGATATCTATTTATGTCATTAATTCTTCACTTAAATCATTTCTTTATTCATTCATCAGATATTCAATAAGAAGTAAACATGTGCAGTAAGAACATAATAAATCATCACACAAAGCATCACACATGAACACCAGGATTTTTAGGTGGAAACCCAAGTCGGGAGAAAACCACCGCTGCAGTTGCTCAGCCTTCAATATTTTATTATAGATAAAACATCTTACAACATATGTGCTGGCGCAGACTTGACCAGCACGCAGGCACCCACCTGCGCTCGTTTACCAGCCTCTCCTGGAAGGGAGCTCCAACCCCCTGACTCGTTTACCAGCCTCTCCTGGAAGGGAGCTACGACCCCCGATCTCGTTTACCAGCCTCACCTGGAAGGGAGCTATGACCCCCTGACTGAAGGCTACAACCTTCAGCACCACCTTGGACCACGTTTCATCAATTTTCACACTGGATCCAACAACTTCAATAGAACAACACTTGCAGGCCACCTTTCATCATATTTTCATACTGGACCCTTTCCATACTTTTAAGCACAAACATACATCACCAACAGATACATATCAACACAGATCAGATAGCAGAAACACAGCAGAACAGATCAGATATTTCATACCACAGTCTTTAGCAAACCCTAGTTTGCATACGCGCTTTCCCTTCATTGATGTCGCGTATATACGCGCTTCCGTCCACACAAACCAGCGTATACCTCAGTGTATATTTTATTGCGCATACACGCTTTCTCTTCGCTGAAGCCGCGTATATACGCGCTTCCTCCATGGCGAAGTAGCGTATAAATCTTCAATCATTACAGAGCAGCATACTTCATCAGATCAGATATTCAGTTCAGATCTACCCTTTTGCTTCAGACAGATGTTCGCCTAGATGCTCGCCTCATCACAGATCTAAGTCTTCCATAATCGCATCTAGCAAATACAAGAGCAATCTGCATCTAGATCCCCTTCTTCATCATCGTGCATCATACATTCAGATTTATCATTCAAGTGTAACCCTTTCCATTCGTATATACTTCTCTTAAGTCTGTGAGAAGTATTCATTCAAGTCGTATATCTTGCACCCACCCTCATACTTTGCACAATGAATTTCTTCTCCTTATATAGGTTTACTCTTTTTCAATACCATGAGCCAAAACCACATTACTTCCGATGGTATTCCTGGACGGGGTCACATAGACGAATCATTACTCAATACAATGGGTCAATACCATGGTGGTTACCCCTGGTTTTGCACTTTATGAGCGCTTTTTCCCATACGCGACTTGGCACGTTATTTCTCGCGTGCATACGCGACTTCTCCTAGACAAATCCGCGTATGCCTTGAGACATACTCTTTTCATCATAGATCTAGCACATACTGAATTCCTTTCTTCATTACCTTCTGTACTCACTGTAGATACATCAGATTTACATCATTTAACAAGTTCATCAAGACATATTCTATCAAGCACAACTTCATCAAGTAAGTTGTCATCATCTTCATCAAGTGGGTTGCCTTTCAAGGACAACACTTAGCATCATATTACATCATATCACATCAGATTTACATCATTTACCAAGTTTATCAAGTCAAGAATAACTTCATCAGGTGGTTTGCCATCAAGGACAACACATGTCAATAGTCGCATGTCTTCATCTTCATTTAGTGGGTTGCCATCAAGGACAACACTCTGCATCATATTTCCAACAATCTCCCCCTTTGGACTTGATGGCAACCACGATGGTGTTTGGTTACCACAGCAGATAGATATCATGTCACTCTCCCAAATATGTCACATCATTATCTTCTCTTTATTCAACCACCATGTCACTATCTTCTCTTTATTCAAACACCATGTCACTCTCCCCCTTTGACATCAAGGGCAAAGGGCGGATCAAAAACCAACATTCTCCCCCTTTTCTCCTCATGTGGAAGAAACATTCTGCAGATCTGATATGTGCTGAAGTGGCCGAGCTCCCCCTGAGTTCATGCTGAAACTTCAAACATATTTTTTAATAAAGTACATGACTCTTCCTATCACCAAAGACTCATACTTACATCAAATATCCAACCAAGTGGATTTACATATGAGACTCAAGGACCCAACCAAGTGGGTTTACACATTTCAATTCAGCTACCCAAACAAGTGGGTTTACAAATTTGACAAGTTCATACATGACTGAATTTTACAGATTTTACATCATGGGTCTCAACATGACCTTTTCATCAAAAATACAAATATGACTTTTCATGACCAATACCAAGAAGACCTCAAGAGAGATCATATAACAGAACCATCATAATGCCAACAATGCATTATACTCAGCAACGCTAATGCTCCCCCTGAATCTGTGCAACCAAGCAATCTTTCCAAAAGACTAAGGCTCCCCCTTAGTTTGTGCATCCTGAAAACTTCCACCAACAAATCATCAAGGCATCTTCATCAAAACATTTAGAAACAGAATTATGAGAACTGGAACACCACCAGAGATACCAAACAGTATCAGAGATACCAAACAGCACTGCAGCTGTGCTGAAGAGAGCTGAACCAACCAAAAAATTTTCAGCAATCAGACATACGCGGTTTTCTGTGCATGAACTCGCGTACATACGCGACTGTGTTTCAGGAAACCCGCGTATCCAAAGTCACCTTCTAAAATTTATGCAGATTTGTTCTTTTGACTGGCAGAGAACACTCCCAGCTTCTGTCTTAGATGCTCGAATGCTTCCCTGGGCAGAGGTTTGGTAAAGATATCAGCAGCTTGTTCTTTGGAGGTAACATACTCCAACTTCACTTTTTGCTCAAGCACTTGTTCACGTAGGAAATGATATTTGATGGGAATGTGCTTGGTTTTCGAATGCATAACAGGATTCTTTGAGATACTGATGGCACTTGTATTATCACACATAACGGAGATAGGAGTTGCACATTTGATTTGAAAATCTTGCAAGGTTTGCATCATCCATAGGAGTTGAGTGCAACAAGATGCGGCAGCTACATACTCTGCTTCAGCTGTTGATAAGGCAATAGAATTTCGCTTCTTGCTGAACCAAGATACTAACCGGGGCCCCATGTAAAACGCACCACCACTAGTGCTTTTCCGATCATCAACACTTCCAGCCCAATCTGCATCAGTGTAAGCATGAAGAGTAAGATCAGCATCCTTTGGATACCATAGACCAAAGTCTTGAGTTCCTTGTAGATATTTGAATATCCTTTTGACAGCCTGAAGGTGAGATTCTTTTGGATTAGCTTGGAATCGTCCAACAATCCCAACAGCATGCATAATGTCTGGTCTGGTCCCAGTGAGATAAAGTAGACTTCCAATCATCGATCTATATTCTAGTTGATTTACAGTGGGAGAATCATCATTAGAACTGAGACTGCATCCGGTTATCATTGGTGTACTTACAGGTTTGCATTCTTCCATGCCATACTTCTTCAGAATTTTCTTAAGATATTTTATTTGTGATAGAAATATACCATCTGCAGATTGATGCACTTGCAAGCCAAGAAAGAATGTTAGTTCTCCAAGTAAAGACATTTCAAATTCTTGCTGCATGACAGAAGCAAATTTTTGACTCATAGATTCTTCGTTACTCCCAAAAATGATATCATCAACATATACAACTACAATCAATAGTTTATCATTTTCAACTTTGTGTATAAGTTGCTATCCACAGACCCCTTTGAAAATCCTTGTTGATGAAGATATTTGTCAAGACGATAATACCATGCCCTTGGAGCTTGTTTGAGACCATATAGAGCCTTTTTAAGTCTACAAACAAGATTTTCATCATTTCCCAAAATGAATCCTTCCGTTTGTTCTATATATACTTCTTCTTCTAGATCACCATTAAGAAAAGCAGATTTAACATCCATTTGATAAACTTTGATTTGTTGATAGCTTGAGAAAGCAAGAAACATTCTTATGGCTTCAAGTCGAGCTACAGGAGCAAAAGTTTCTTCAAAGTCTATACCTTCTTGTTGAGTATACCCTTTGCAAACCAGTCTAGCTTTGTTTCTTACAACATCCCCATTCTCATTTAACTTGTTCTTGAAGATCCATTTAGTTCCAATGACATTTTTACCATGAGGTCTTGGTACCAAATCCCAAGTTTCATTCTTTTCAATTTGCTCAATTTCTTCATCCATGGCATTATTCCAACATTCATATTTGCTAGCTTCATTGACATTGTGTGGTTCAATTGTGGATAGAAGTGCTTGATGACTAGAAGATCCCACAAAAGTTCTCCTTGTTCGTACACCTGATTCCTTGTCTCCCAAAATCTGAGATTCAGGATGGTTCTTTTGAACGTATCTGGATGGAGCTTTTTCAGATAGATCATTTTCAGGTTCTTCATTTGATTCACTGTCTATATCATTTCCATCTGATGTAGAAGGCCATATGTCATCATCATCTTCTTCTGTTGTTTGTTTTTCTTCTTTAGGAGCTACAGGAGACTCGTCAATAACAACATCAATACATTCAACAACCTTTTGAAGCCTCTTATTGTAACATGTGAATGCTTTTCTTGAAGATGTGTAGCCAAGAAGTATCCCTTCATCTGATCTAGGGTCAAACTTGCCAAGTTTTTCATCATTATTTTTGATAAAGCATCTACTTCCAAAAACTTTAAAATGCTTTACAGTGGGAGATTTGCCATACCAGAGTTCATATGGAGTTTTATCACTGTTTACCCGAACATGAGCCTTGTTGAGAATGTTAATTGCTGCACGTGCTGCTTCACTCCAGAACATGTTAGGAACATTAGAGTCAGCAAGCATAGCTCTGGCCATTTGAACAATTGTTCTATTCATTCTTTCTGCTACACCATTTTGTTGTGGAGTGCCTGCTACAGAGAACTGCCTTTTAATGCCATGTTGTTCACAAAATTCAAAGAATTCATTTGACGAATATTCTCCTCCTCGATCAGATCTAAGACACTTGATTTTTGAATCCAATTCATTTTCTACTAGTGCTTTGAACTTCTGAAATTTTTCAAAAGCTTCATCTTTGTGTTTAATAAACGCGATCTCACACATTCTGGAGTAGTCATCAATAAATAGGATATAGTATTCTTCCCCACGTAATGACTTTTTCCTCAAGGTCCACAGATGTCAGTATGAATGAGTTCAAGAGGCTTACTTGATGAACCTTCTTTGGCTTTAAATCGGACTCTGGTCTGCTTACCAAATTGACATGATTTGCATATGGTACTTTCTGGAAGATTGATCTTGGGAAGATCACGAACAACTTGAAGTTTGCTTGCTTTGTTGATTTGAGAGAAACTCAGATGTCCCAGTCTTCGATGCCATAGCCAATTTTCTGAAGATTTGCTTAAGTAACATTGTTCTATGCCGTTGAGTACATACAGGTTGCTTGGATTTTTTTTTCCTTTTATAATGATTTTACCTGTATCAAGATCACGAACCACACATTCTTTGGAACTGAAGACCACTTCTGCTCCTTGATCACACATTTGACTAACACTCAATAGGTTATGCCTTAATCCATCCACATACATGACATCTTTAGCCTTCACCTTTTCTTTTATAAATACTGACCCTTTTCCTTTAATAACAGCAGGAGTATCATTTCCAAAAGTAACTTTCTTTTCCTTCTCTAGAGCATTATAAGTATGCAGTTTGCTTTTGTCACCTGTCATGTGTCTAGAACACCCGCTATCAATGTACCATTGATTCTTTTCACCCTCTGCAAATAACGCTATCCCACAATTTTCAACCGGTAATTCTTTCTTTTTCCACACTTTAGAGCTTGAGGGAACATGCTCTTTTGGCTGGACCTTGCTCCTGCATTCAGATTCTTCATGACCAAAGTTATTGCAATAAGTACATTCAACTTCATTTTGAAGAGGAGAAAAATTGTTATAGGTGTTCTTCTTTGGTTCATCATCCATCCTTATCTTTCTTGCTTCTCTGGTCATGATGGTTTTATATGCAACACATTGAACAGCTTTATGACCAAAGTTGTGACATGTGAAACATTGTCCATTGAAGTAGAAATTTCTGTGATCATGAAATATTCTATTAGACTTTACCTGTTGGTTGTAGCCATTTTGAAAGATCTCCCTGTTAGTGTTTCTTGAATTGAGGTGATCTTGCTTTACCTGTAAAGATCCATTGTTCCCTTGCTGAGTGGCTGAATGGGATGAACCAGCGGTGGCTGCTTTTAGAGAATTTGGTGCTGATGTCTGAGAAGATTCCCCAGTATATCCAAGACCTGTTTTTATAAAGGGAGACCGTTGTACCTTGATAATTTCATCCAAGGTTTCTGAACTTTTAGCAAATCTGAGATTGAGAGAATTCAATTTCTCATTATCCTTCCTTAGACTTACTACTTCATATTCTAGATCCTCCATGCGTTTTTCTCTTGCTTCAAGCTGATTTTTAAAAGTCTCAATGATTATGTTCTTTTCTTCTAGGCTTACTTTGAGTTGAATGTTTTCTTCAAGAAGATTATTGTCTTCTAGAGAATCCACAAAGGTACCCTTTTCTTTTTCACATTCTTTTGCGAGAGCCCATACTTTTGCACCAAAATTCAACAAAGCTTTTGTATGTATACTTCCCATTGTGACGGATCTCCTTCAAGCGATCAAGCTTCTGCAGAAGGACCTCCTCTGATACCAATTGTTGGGAAAAATACTGAGAGGGGGGGGGGTGAATCAGTATTTACTGCATATTCAAAATTTTTTACTTTTTCATTCCTTAAAACCCATACGCTACTTTCCTTCAGTAAACTAGCGTATATACGCGGATCCCCTTTATGAAACTAGCGTATACACAGAGATCTAGATCTGTCATTAAATCTTTACTTAAATTATTCCATCATTCATTCATCAGATGTTCAATAAACAGTAAACAGGTGCAGTAAGAACAGAATAAACCATCACAAAGCATCACACATGAACACCAGGATTTTTAGGTGGAAACCCAAATCGGGAGAAAACCACCGCTGCAGTTGCTCAGCCTTCAATATTTTATTATAGAGAAAACATCTTACAACATACGTGCTGGCGCAGACTTGACCAGCACGCAGGCACCCACCTGCGCTCGTTTACCAGCCTCTCCTGGAAGGGAGCTCCAACCCCCTGACTCGTTTACCAGCCTCACCCGGAAGGGAGCTACGACCCCCCGATCTCGTTTACCAGCCTCACCTGGAAGGGAGCTACGACCCCCTGACTGAAGGCTACAACCCTCAGCACCACCTTGGACCATGTTTCATCAATTTTCACACTGGATCCAACAACTTCAATAGAACACCACTTGCAGGCCACATTTCATCATATTTTCATACTGGACCCTTTCCATACTTTTAAGTACAGACATACATCACCAACAGATACATATCAACACAGATCAGATAGCAGAAACATAGCAGAACAGATCAGATATTTCATACCCCTTGCTTCAGCAAACCCTAGTTTGCATACGCGCTTTTACTTCACTGATATCGCGTATATACGCGCTTCCGTCCACACAAAACAACGTATACCTCAGTGTATATTTTATTGCGCATACGCGCTTTCTCTTCGCTGAAGCTGCGTATATACGCGCTTCCTCCGCGGCGAAGTAGCGTATAGATCTTCAATCATTACAGAGCAGCATACTTCATCAGATCAGATATTCAGTTCAGATCTACCCTTTTGCTTCAGACAGATGTTCGCCTAGATGCTCGCCTCATCACAAATCTAAGCCTTCCATAATCAGATCTAGCAAATACAAGAGAAATTCAGATCTAGATCCCCTTCTTCATCATTGGTGCATCATACATTCAGATTTATCATTCAAGTGTAACCCTTTCCATTCATATATACTTCAGAGAGAAGTATTCATTCAAGCTCAGACATCTTGCACCCACACACATGATTTGCACAATGAAATTCTTCTCCTTATATATGTTTATCCTTTTTCAATACCATGAGCCCCTTTTTCAATACCATGGGCCAAAACAATACCATGAGCCCAAAACAACTTGGACGGGGTCAATTAGGCGGATCATTACCCAATACCATGGGTCAATACCATGGTGGTTACCCTTGGTTTTGCACTTTTTGAGCGCTTTAGCCCATACGCGACTTGGCACGTTATTTTCCGCGTGCATACGCGACTTCCCCTAGGCCAATCCACGTATACAAAGAGACATACTCTTTTCATCATATTTTGAGCACATTCTGAATTCCTTTCTTCATTGCCTTCTGTACACACTGTAGAAACATCATATTTTCTTCATCAGGAACACTTCATCAAGTAAGTTGTCATCATCTTCATCAAGTGGGTTGCTTTTCAAGGACAATACTCAGCATCATATTGTCAACAAAAATTAGATTTACATCATTTACCAATTCCATCAAGTCAAGAATAACTTCATCGTGGTTTGCCATCAAGGACAACACATGTCAATAGTCGCATGTCTTCATCTTCATTTAGTGGTTGCCATCAAGGACAACACTTACATCATATTTCCAACATCTCCTCTTGGATTTAGATGCTAGATCTCCAGATCTAAGGGATCCAAGGGCTTCAAACTCATTTCAGTGCACATACTTCTAAAAAGTGTGTTATTCCAGCAGGTATTTCTAAGTATTCCCATTTTGGGATATTACAGTGGTTGGAACCATGTGAAAAGGGGTAAATATGTCAAGTACTCTCCATAACTACAAATAAATCATAAAAAAGTGTAATTCATATGCAAGATATACCGATCATAATCAAATCTTTTTACTTTTTCATTCCTTAAAACCCATACGCTACTTTCCTTCAGTAAACTAGCGTATATACGCGGATCCCCTTTATGCAACTAGCGTATACACAGAGATCTAGATCAGTCATTAAATATTTACTTATATTATGCCATCATTCCTTCATCAGATGCTCAATACACAGTAAACAGGTGCAGCAAGAACAGAATAAACCATCACACAAAGCATCACACATGAACACCAGGATTTTTAAGTGGAAACCAAAATCGGGAGAAAACCACCGCTACAGCTGCTCAGCCTTCAATATTTTATTATAGAGAAAACATCTTACAACATATGTGCTGGCGCAGACTTGACCAGCACGTAGGCACCCACCTGCGCTCGTTTACCAGCCTCTCCTGGAAGGGAGCTCCAACCCCCCGACTCGCTTACCAGCCTCTCCCCGGAAAGGGAGCTACGACCTCCGATCTCGTTTACCGGCCCTCACCGGGAAGGAGCCACGACCCCCTCGACCGAAGGCTACAACCTTCAGCACCACCTTGGACCACGTTTCATCAATTTTCACACCGGATCCAACAACTTCAATAGAACACAATTCTGCGTGCCACATTTCATCACATTACACGCCACCATCCATACTTTTGCCACGTATTATTTCTATCAATACATATCAACACAAACATCGATAGCCCAGTAAACACAAAGCAGTAAAATACTTGATATTTCATACCCTTTGCTTCAAAGAACCCTAGGTTGCATACGCGTCAATTTCCATCGATGTCGCGTATACGCGCTTCCGTCCACACACAAACCCGCCGTATACCTCGCAGTATATTTTATTGCGCATACGCGCTTTCTCTCGCCGGGCCGCGTATATACACGCTTCCTCTGCGGCGAAGTGGCGTATAGATCTTCAATCATTACAGAGCAGCATACTTCATCAGATCAGATATTCAGTTCAGATCTACCCTTTTGCTTCAGACAGATGTTCGCCTAGATGCTCGCCTCATCACAGATCTAAGCCTTCCATAATCAGATCTAGCAAATACAAGAGCTATTCAGATCTAGATCCCCTTCTTCATCATTGGTGCATCATACATTCAGATTTATCATTCAATTGTAACCCTTTCCATTCAGATATACTTCAGAGAGAAGTATTCATTCAAGCTCAGACATCTTGCACACACACACACCATATGCACAATGAAATTCTTCTCCTTATATAGGTTTTCCTTTTTCAATACCATGAGCCCCTTTTTCAATACCATGGGCCAAAACAATACCATGAGCCCAAAACTACCTGGACGAGGTCAATTAGGCGGATCATTACCCAATACAATGGGTCAATACCATGGTGGTTACCCCTGGTTTTGCACTTTTTGAGCGCTTTTGCCCATACGCGACTTGGAACGTTCCTTTCCGCGTGCATACGTGACTTCCCCTAGGAAAATCCGCGTATACAAAGAGACATACTCTTTTCATCATATTTTGAGCACATTCTGAATTCCTTTCTTCATTGCCTTTTGTACATACTGTAGATACATCATATTTTCTTCATCAGGAGTATATTCTTTCAAGCACAACTTCATCAAGTAAGTTGTCATCATCTTCATCAAGTGGGTTTCCTTTCAAGGACAACACTTAGCATCATATTACATCATATCACATCAGATTTACATCATTTACCAAGTCCATCAAGTCAAGAATAACTTCATCAGGTGGTTTGCCATCAAGGACAACACATGTCAATAGTCGCATGTCTTCATCTTCATTTAGTGGGTTGCCATCAAGGACAACACTCTGCATCATATTTCCAACATCTCCCCTCTTGGATTTAGATGCTAGATCACTAGATCTAAGGGATCCAAGGGCTGCAAACTCATTTCAGTGCACATACTTCTGAAAAGTGCGTTATTCCAGCAGGTATTGCTGAGTATTCCCATTTTGGGATATTACAGAAGTTGGAACCATGTGAAAAGGGGTAAATATGTCAAGTACTCTCCATAACTACAAAATAAATCATAAAAAAGTGTAATTCATATGCAAGATATACCGATATTATTCATAAAAATAAAAATGTTTCCATAGTCGCCTCAGTGGGCCTTGTAGAAAGCACAAACAACTTTGTTGAACTTCAAATGCTTAAAATCCTCATCTGCTAGCACATTCATTTGGGCATTGATTTGGTTCAAATTTTTGGGGACTCCTTGAATGTCATAAATTGGGAACTAAAAACACTCAGAGATGTCAAAAATTTTTGTTACTTCAAATTCTTCAAGAGGTTCAGGCTCTCAAAATAAATTTTGTATTGATTTCTGTATGCCATTGTGATAGCTGGCTTAAGTGCTAACTAGCTATTATGCTATTTATTTTTAAAGAGACTAAAAAAATTATTTATTTTGAGAAAATGATTACATGATGTACATAAATTAATTATGTTTTGTTCAAATAAAATATAATTATGGAATAGTGGTTCCATAAAAATTTAAAATACTGATGATAAAAGTATTCCAAGAACTGAGAAGTGGTTGAACAAAAAATAGTTAAAGACAGTTACCTTTACTCTGGGGATAAAAATACATTCCAGTGAGGATAATGGGTTCTGTCCTATGAAAAAATAAGAGGAAGAGAGTGAAAAGATTTCTTGAGCTGGTGGTGACTAGTGGAAAGCACTCAATGTTCCTGAACCCTTGAAAGGGAGAGTACTGGGGGGAGATGAGGACATAATTGCCTCTCTCATGGTAAGGAGGACATCATCAATAGATTCTAGAATGAGATGAGTATATGGACTGCAGAAACTAGTAAGAACTGGAATGTTTGATGTTTAGATATATTTCTTGAATTCAGGAATGTGTAGATAGACTCTCTTAATATGGAAATTTTTAGACAGATTTCTTTTAACACAGGAAATGTTTTTCTTGAAAAAATGAAATGAAGAACTTTTGTACTGGAAATGTTATAGTGAAATAGTAGTTATGTTTCTTGTAAATATATCAAACTGTACAGTAGGACTGTTCAATATGTGGGGTCTGTGTAACAGAAATATATATGTTAAAGACATAGTCTGATTTTCAAGAAAAGTAGTGAGAACAGAGAACTGTAATATGAAGTTAAACAAAGACAGAAATTAAACAACCTAGTATTATGGATCAGGTAAACTGTTAGTTCAGGGTCCAGGGTCGAAATCCTAGACCCCAGAACTGGGCGTTGACAAGTAATCAATGATAATCTTGGACAGCAGAGCTGTAGGGTGTTAACTCCACCTTCAGGTGGTCCTAACACCTTTAACTAAACAAGGAAATTGAATAGAAAAGTAGATAGAAACAAGAAATTTCCTGTATGCATTAAGGAAAATCTTAATATGAAGTTCTAGAAAATTCCATAATCAGAGTGACATATATATTCCATATAGAAACCCTCTTTTGTGGAAAATTAATGGAGGAATATAATACTAAATATCTTCTACAGATAAGGAATAAAGAAAAGCCTTAATCCTTTTGACAGAAGCAAGAGTCAAGTAAGAAAAAGATGGAAAGCTAGACATTCACAAAATCATATCATATATTTTATTTTGAGAACGATAAAAAGAGACATTGATTTATAAATTTAAGAAGGCATTCGAACTTGAACCAAAACCGAAATATTATCACATAAAACTTGAAGGCAAGTAATATCCACAATAAAGGATTTAAAAAACTCGGTTACACAGAGGAATTTCCCCTTCAAGGCTACGTCGGATGTTCGACCAATAGCCTGGAATAACCTTATCAACTTACAAAACATGAAATTCCATAAAAAGGATTGCATGCGGATTTTACGCCGACAGACCTTACTCTAATACATTAATATGAGATGATAAGGAAATAACAAGCTAGAGAACTAGTGTATAAACTCATAAAAACCATAGAAGTCATGGAGCTAAGCACATAAGTCTTACGCCAAAAGCATTAAAGGGATTCTTGTACTTGTTAGGGGAACCATCCAGAATTAGAATAACAATTGAAGCTTCATAGAGAAATGGCAACATATTTGTAACCCTTTCCATGGAGCCGCAGAGGGTTACCTGCAGCATCGCAAGCCCTTGAGAGTTAGAATTTACACCTCAGAATGTAGAGCTAACTATGAAAATGAAGACACAGAGGTAGAAAATTACAATTACCTGAGTAGTTTACTACGTAAACCATAATAGCAACCCTGCAAGGGAAAAAGAAATAGGAAATAAAACTAAGTTAACAATATAAGTATAAATTGAGAGAATTAATTGTGTGAGAAAATGGGTTTTAGGAAATCCTACCATCTGAGGCAAGCGGGTGACTGTACTCATGAATGGAAGCACAAAAATTAACTCTGAACCTTAACTGTAAGGAAGAAAACCAGTCGTGGGCAGAAACTCAACACTAAGCTAGACTACATGCGGAAAAGGCGAGAAAAACAAATACTCAGTATCAAATTTAAGAGTTGGGTATCAAATACGCCATACCAATAATGTAAAGGTTATTGCAGGGCAGGGAGATCAACCTCTTACCTGTTGTGGCAGCGTTGCCATCAGTGTCGAGTGGAGGAGCCGAGGAAATGAACATTGTAGATTTGTGGAGAAGTTGCAGAGAGCAATGTCGCAAAGCCGAAATCACAATGAGAAATCAGTTAGGGTTTTTGGGAGGGGTCGTAACCGTTGATTGTTTAATCTAAAATCCAACGATGATCATGAGGGAAGGTGTCCTCAGTTGAATACAAAATCCCATGCAAGTACCCTAACCTTATCCGCCATTAAAATATTTAACCATCGACACAGATGTCCTTATTTAAATGTTAAATATGCAATCAAGACTGGTGATCTGTCAAATCGCCATAGTCCCTTCAAGGTTATGTATGTGTTCCATAGTACCAATAATAGTTATTCAACTAGGATACAATATGAAATGAAGTCAAAATGTTAACATAAACTCTTATGATAAATAGAGTAAGGTTGAAAAATAAATAATTCGATAAGTCGGCGTTATTAAAATTGGGTATTGTAAATAGCATTAAGATATGTCAAAGAATTATTTGGATAATGTTAAGCCAAGGAATTATGCATATATCTACACAGACCTAATTTAATTATGGAGCTCCAAATTTTCATATCTAAGCCCATATGTATTATAAACATAGTAAAAGTAAAAAAAAGTTATGGAACTATCGTGTATGTTACAAGTGGTATCAGAGGAGCATTCATACGCTGGGACCCAATGAGTCACCTAACATGATAAAATATTGTGTGTAAATGGTGCATAGAAAAATAAATATCAGTAAAATGAAAATGAGGAGGGGATCGACACAGAAAACACCTTGGAATGTAGGGGAACATACACCTTAGTCTGATCTAGAAATGATTCTAGAAATGTGGCTTCAGCTGAGTGTACATCAGCAACAGCAGAATGGTAGAATGCTGGAAGAGCAGCAACATCAAACCAGTATACTGCTAAGAACTGTGCAGAAATTACGAGAAGAAGTGGTCTGGGTTAGGAGTGATAATGAGCGTTTGGTGCAAGAGGAGGAAAGGATACTCAAAAGCCTTTCTGATAAAAAAAATCAAGGAGTGTTACAACCCAATCCAAACAAAGATACACAAGAAGAAAATGAATGACAAGCTAAGGACTAAATTAATGACAGAGTGGAAAGAATCCATTCAAAAAGGAGTAAAAAAAAATAGAAACTATAATGAGGCTGAGTCTGGTAATGTTTCAGAACATCAAGAAATTAAGAAAAAAAAAGTGTAACCACAAGGTGGGTTCTGGAAGATAAAACCACCTACGTTTGATGGAGAAGCGGAGGAGGTGGTTGAAGCTTAGTTGATTAATATGAACAAATAATTTCAATTTTATGAGTACAATAGCAATCTTAAAGTCAGACTAGCCATTTATTAGTTGAGGGAAAAGGCCACCCTGTGGTGGGAGGAAGTCAGAATGTTTGTAGCATTGAAGACTAGGATGTGACATGGGATGAGTTCCAACAATACATTAAAGAAAAGTATCTAACCAAACATTTCTATGACGAAAAGTCTAGAGAATTCCATGATTTTAGGTTGGATTAAATGAAAATGGATGAGTACATAACCAAGTTCACTTCCCTATTAATATATTTTCCTTATTTAAGGGATGAAAAGGCTAAGTTTCAGCGGTTCTTACGTAGTTTTCCGACCCACATGAAAGAGAGAATTGAGTTCGTGAATCCAAGGACCATGGAAAAATCAATCGAAAAGAGAGAATGTGTTACTAGCAATCCAAGGAAAAAGGAGATCTGGGAAAATATTGACAGGCAAGAAAAGGGTAGAAAATTAGTTCAAATTTAAAAAATATTAGGACTAATAACTTTAGGAATTCTTCAAGGAACTCAGTGAGAATACAGTTTGGAAGAAACCATCAAAGAAATTGCTGGCCTATGGAATAAAATCCCACAGAGGCTTCCAACAAACTTGAGCAAGGGAAAAATCAGAAACCACCTTCACAGTGTTGGGGTGTGGTGAGGCTCACTATTATAAGAAATTCCCACAACGAGGAAGAAATGATATAGTAGCCAATCTACAAGAAGCATTTATAGTGGGAGATGTAGCCTGTAACATACCCAGAATTAATGTAGCTTTGGAGGACTGGTAGGCGGGTTATCAACCAACGATTATAGAACTGGAAGGTAAGCTACTTTCACAACCTGTTTCTATTTTGGTTGACCCAGGTGCCAGTTTAAGTTATGTAAACCCAAAAATTGTAGAAAGATGTAAGTTTCAAAGTCATAAATTCAAAAATCCCTGGCTGGTATAGCTAGCCACTGGGGAAAAAAGAAATTTTGTGCCAAAATTCCAAACTATACATTGGAAATTGGAAAACAACAATTAAATGTGGATCTGAATATACTACCGTTGGGATATTATGATGTGATACTGGGCACGGTTTGGTTGGAGAAACATTGGACACTGGTAGATTGTAAAGAGAATATTATATATTATAGAATGAAAGATGGAACTCGTAAATAGATATAAGGAATCAAGAAACCCCTACAACTACGTCCTATTACAACCTCCCAAATGAGTATGTGTATTAGAAAAGGATTTAAGTTACATGCGATTCATGTGAGTTATGCTAATTATAACAAGAAGAATCCTATGATGGAGAACATACTAGTAGTACAAGACTTCATGGACGTGTTTCCAGAATATGTACCAGGTTTACCTCCAAGAAGAGAAATTAATTTCACTATTGAGTAGATGCCATGAGAATCACCAATTTCAAGGGCCCCATAGCAAATGACTGTACTGGAGCTGATTGAATTGAAAATGAAACTGCAAGAGTTGTTGGAAAAAGGGTACATTCGACTGAGTGTGTCTCCTTGGGGAGCATGAGTGTTGTTCGTAAAGAAAAAGGATGGAACCATGCGAATGTACATGGACCTTTGAAAAATCAATAAATTGACAGTAAAAAATAAATATATGTTGCCACGAATTGATGACCTGTTTGATTAGGTGAAGGGGGAAACTATATTTTCGAAGATAGACTTAAGAAATGGATATCACCAGATCTAGATAAAAGACTAGGATATCTACAATACTTCCTTTTGTACCAGGTATGGGCATTACGAGTTTGTGGTATTACCATTTGGTTGAACTAATCCACCAGCAGCATTAATGAGGCTGATGGATGGCATATTTCACCCCTTTTTGGACATTTTTATGCTGATATTCATTGACGATATTTTAATTTATTTTAAGAACATGGAAGAGAACAAGGAGCACTTAAGGATAATGTTGGAGATGTTACGAAAACATCAGTTGTATGGAAAGTTCTGCAAATGTGACTTTTTCAAAGAGCAGATACAGTATCTAGGCCATGTCATTTCCATTAAATGAATAGCGGTCGATCCAGGGAAAATTAAGACTATTATGGAATGGTGAGTACCACAAAACATGAAGGATATTCATTCCTTTATGGGATTGGCTGGATACTATCGATGGTTCATTGAAGGGTTCTCAGAGATTGATTTTCCAATTACCTCTTTATAGAGGAAGGGAAAAGTATTTAAATGGAATAATGAGTGTCCAAGCAGTTTTGAAAGGTTAAAAAATTTGTTGACCACTGCCTTAGTGTTGAGGGTAGCTGACCCCAACAAAGAATTTTAGGCTTGTATCGATGCTTGTAAAGAAGGAGTTGGGGCAATTTTATCGCAAGAAGGAAGAGTGGTTGCCTGTGAATCGAGAAAATTAAAATAGCATGAACAATGATACTCAACCTATGATTTAGAGATGACAGCGGTAGTGCATGCACTCCAGGTATGGAGGCACTACTTGCTAGCAAAAACATTTGTGTTAAAAACCAATCACAGCAGCCTAATCGGCTACTTTAAGAAAGCTGATCTAAACTCTCATTAGGCAAGATGGAATTCCTTTCTAAGTGAGTATGATTTTGATATTCAACATGTAAAATGTAAAGAAAATCATGTGGCAGATGCCGTAAGCATAAAACTGCATTGTGTTTATGAAGTTTTCTATAATCAAATTGAAAGTAAATTTTTAGATCAAATAAAAGAGGAAGCCAGGAAGGATCCTGAATACAGTTTTTTATGGTAGCAAGTGGAGGAACCCAGAAGACAAGAAAAACCTTTTGACTATGGAGTTAGAAAAGATCTATTGTTAACCTTTAAGGAAAAGATATATATTCCAAATCGAATGGAATTAAAGGATCTGATCATGAATGAGTATCACTACAGTAATTACTAATCACACCCTAGATACCATAAAATTCTAACAACAATTATAAAGGTCTATTTCTCCCTTGGTATGCGAAGAATTATTGCAGAATATTTAAACAAGAGTTTGGAGTGTCAATAGGTTAAGGTGGAGCATCAACATCCGGCTGGATTGTTGCAGCCTATAACAGTGCCTGAGTGGAAATGGGAAGTTATATCTCTAGATTTTATTACTAGTTTACCAAGATAAAAAAGGTACAATGACTCCATTATGGTGGTGCTTGATATATTGAGTAAAGATCCACACTTTATACCTGTACAGTCAACTTACAAAACCGTGCAAATAGAAGACATATTCATGAGAGAGATTTTTAGATTGCATGACATTCCAAAGACTTTTATATCAGACTGGGATGTGAAGTTTACTTTAGCATTCTGGAAGGCCCTATTTTCAGGTTTCGGAACCCAAATAAACTTCAACACTGCTTATCATCCCTAGATGGATGGATAAAATGAGCGGGTAAATCAAATCTTGGAGGATATGCTATGTATGTATGTGATGTAGCAGCCAACGAAATGGGAAGAATATCTACACCTTGTATAATTTTCCCACAATAATGGTTACCAAGAGTCTCTTAAGATGAGCCCCTTTGAAGCTTTGTATGGGAGACAATGTCGTACTCCCATCAATTGGAGCAGCCCCGAAACAAAGCTGATTCTTGGAATGGAGATGTTGGCTGAGATGGACTCAGAATTAAGAAAGACCAGAAAAAATCTGAAAGCTTCTCAAGATCAGAAAAAGGTATATACAGATAAGAAGAGAAATTATCGAGAATTTGAAGTGGGCGATCATGTATATGTAAGGATTAAACAGAAGAAGAGCACATTAAGGTGGACATCCTGTGCCAAGTTGACTCCTAGGTTCTGTGGACTTTTAAATATATTGGAGAGGGTGGGACTTGTGGCTTACTGATTAGATTTACTCAACCATAATCGGGTGCACAATGTGTTCCATGTATCCTTACTAAAACGATATGTACATGACCCAAAACATGTAATCCACTGGAAAAGAATTCAGGTAGAGTAAGATTATAAATATTATCTTAAAATACTAAGTTTTATGAGAATTTAATTCAAGTTTTTTTGAATGCATGTCGAACCAGACGGCGAATTTCTAGTCGAACCTCAACATATACTCGATCGGAGAGATCATGCTTTGGAGATGAGCCATCACCCAGGTTAAAGTGCAGTGGAAGCACTTCAGCTCGAATGAGGCCACATGGGAAGATGAAGGATTTTTTCGTAAGGATTATCTAGAGTTGTTTGCTGAGCTGGAATGAAACAATGAGGACATTATTTACTTCAAGGGGTAGAAGTTGTGACAACTGGCTTAAGTGCTAACTAGTTTTTATGTTATTTATTTTTAAAGAGACTAAAAATTTTATTTCTTTTGAGAAAAGGATTACATGATGTACATAAATTGATTATGTTTTGTTGAAATAAAATTTAATTATGGAATAGTGGTTCCATAAGAAGTTAAAATACTGATGATAAAAGTATTCCAAGAACTGAGAAGTGGTTGAAAAAAAACAGTCAAATACAATTACATTTCCTTTGGGGATAAAAGTACATCCCAATGAGGAAAAGGGGTTATTTTATATGAAAACAATAAGAGGAAGAGAGTGAAAATATTTCCTGAGCTGGTGGTGACCAGTGGAAAGCACTCAATGTTCCTGAACCCTCGAAAGGGGGAGCACTGGACCATGGGTCTTCAGGTCTCTTCTGGGTTATCTGTCAACCTACTCATCTCAGGTGTGGAGCATGGGGGGAGATGAGAACGTAATTGCCTCTCTCATGGTAGGGAGGACATCATCAAAAAATTATGGAATGAGATAAGTATACGGACTGCAGAAACTAGTAAGAACTCGAAATTTTGATGTTTAGATAGATTTTTTAAATTTAGGAATGTGTAGATAGACTTCCTTATATATGGAAATATTTAGACACAGTTCTTTTAACACAGGAAATTTTTTTCTTGAAAAAATGAAATGAAGAAATTTTGTATTGGAAATGTTATATTTAAATAATAGTTATGTTTCTTGTAAATATACCAGATAATATAGGAGGATTGTTAAATATGTGGCGTCTATGCAACAAAAATATATATGTTAAAGACATAGTTTGATTTTCAAGAAAAGTAGTGAGAACAGAGAACTGTAATATGAAGTTAAACAAAGACAGAAAGTAAACAACCTAGTATTACGGACCAGGTAAACCATTAGTTCAGGGTCCACGGTCGAAACCCTAGACCCTAAAACTAGTTGTTGACCGGTAATCTATGATAATATTGGACAATGGAGCTATAGGGTATTAACTCTACCTTCAGGTGGTCAGGAAACCTTTAACTAAACAAGTAACTTGAATATAAAGGGAGATAGAAATAGGAAATTTCATGTATGCATTAAGGAAAATATAAATATGAAGTTCTAGAGAATTCCATAACCAGAGTGACATATATATTCCATATAGAAACCCTCTTCTGTGGAAAATTAATGCAGGATTATAATACTAAATATCTACTACAGATAAGAAATGAAGACAAGCCTTTCCAAACAAATACTTTCGACAGAAGTGAGATTCAAGTAAGCAAAAGATATAATTCTGGACATTCACAAAATCATATCATATATTTTATTCTGATAACGATAAAAAGAAACAATGATTTCTAACTTTAAGAAGGAGTCCGAACTTAAACGAAAACCAAAATATTATCACATAAAACTTGAAGCCAAGTACTATCCACAGTAAAGGATTTACAAAACTCGGTTACATAGAGGAATTTCCCCTCCCAGGCTAAGCCGGATTTTCAACTGATAGCCTAGAAAACCTTATCAACTTACAAAACATGAAATTCCAAAAAAATATTGCATGTGAATTTTACGCCGGCAAAAATTCTGCTAATACATTAAAATGAGATGATAAGGAAATACCAACCCAGAGAACCAATATATAAACTCATAAAATACTTGATCCTAACCCTTGATTGTTTAACCTAAAATCCAATGACGATCATGAGGGAAGGTGTCCTCACTTGAATAAAGAATCCCATGCAAGTACCCTAACGTTATCCTCCATTAAAATATTTAAACATCGGTACATATGTCCTTATTTAAATGCTAAATATGCAATTGAGACAGGTGATCTGTCAAACCACCATAGTCCCTTCGGGGTTTTGTATGTGTGCCATAGTACCAATAAAATTTATAGTCAACCGGGATATGATGTGAAATGAAGTTGAAATTTTAACATAAACTCATATGATAAATAGAGTAAGGCTGAAAAAAAAATAATTTGATACGTTGGTGTTATTAAAATTGGGTATTGTCAATAGCATTAAGATATGTCAAAGCGTTATCTGGATAATGTTAAACCAAGGAATTATGCATATATCGCCACAACAGTAATTTAATTATGGAGCTCCAGATTTTCAGATTTAAGCCAGTATGTATTATAAACAAAGTAAAGTAATTTTTTTTTATGGAAATATCGTGGATGTTACAATTGGTATCAGAGAAAAATTCATATGCTAGGATCGAATGGGTCACCTAACGTGATAAACTATTGTGTGTAAATAATGCACATAAAAAGATACATCAGTAGAAGGAAAATGAAGAGGGGATCGACATAGAAAACACCATGGAATGTAGGGGAACGTACACCTCAGTCCCCTCTAGAAATGAATCCAGAAATGTGGATTCAGCTAAGTGTAGATTAGCACCAGCAAACTAGTAGACTGGTGGAAGAGCAGCAACATAAAACTAGTATACTACTAAGTAATATGCAAAAATTACAGGAAGAAATGGTCTAGGTTAGGAGTGATAATGAGAGTTTGATGTAAGAGCAGGAAAGGATACTTGAAAGCCATTCTGATAAACATAATCAAGGAGTGTTACAGCCCAATCCAGACAGAGATACGCAAGAAGAAAATTAACAACAAGCTAAGGACCAAAATAATTACAGAGTGGAAAGACTCCATTCACAATGGAGTAACAAAAATAGAAACTATAATGAGGCTGAGTCTAGTAATGTGTTAGAATATCAAGAAATTAAGAAACAAAAAGTGGAACTACAAGGTGAGTTCCGAAAGATAAAACCACCTACGTTTGATGGAGAAGTGGAGGAGGTGGTTGAAGCTTGGTTGATTAATATGAAAATATACTTTCAAGTTTATGAGTACAGTAGCAATCTTAAAGCCATATTGGTCATCTATTAGTTGAGATAAAATGCCACCCTATGGTGGGAGGAAGTCAAGAATGTCCGCAGCATTGAAGACCAGGATGTGACATGGGATGAGTTCCAACAATACTTTAAAGGCAAGTATCTAACGAAACATTTCTATGACAAAAATTATAGAGAATTCCATGATTTGAGGTTGGGTCAAATGACAATGGATGAGTACATAACCAAGTTCACTTCCCTATTAAGATGTGTTCCTTATTTAAGGGATGAAAAGGCTAAGGTTCAACGGTTCTTAAGTAGTTTTCTGACCCACATGAAAGAGAAAATTGAGTTAGTGAATCCAAGGACCATGGATGAATCAATTTGAAAAGCAAGAATGTTTTACCAACATTCCAAGGAAAAAGGAGATCTGGGAAAACATTGGCAGCCAAGAAAAGGGTAGAAAATCAATTCAAATTTCAAAAATACTAGGACTAATAACTTTAGGAATTCTGCAAGGAACTCAGTGAGAAAAAAATTCGAAAGAAACCATCAAAGAACTCGCTGGCCTACGAAATAAAAGCCACAGATGCTTCCAGCAAACCTAAGCAAGGGAAAAATCAAAAATCACCTTTACAATACTAGAGGTGTGGTGAGGCTCACTATTATAAGAACTACCCACAGCAGGGAAGAAATGATATAGTAGCCAATATACAAGAAGCCTCTATAGTGGGAGATGTAGCCTAGAACATACCAAGAATTAATGTAGCTTTGGAGGACCAGAAGGCGGATTATCAACCAACTATGATAAAACTGGAAGGTAAGCTACTATTGCGACCTATTTCTATTTTGGTTGACCCAAGTGCCAGTTTAAGTTATGTAGACCCAAAAATAGTAGAAATCTATAAGTTTCAAATTCAAAAATTCAAAAATCCCTAGTTGGTACACCTAGCCACTTGGGAAAAAAAAAAAATTTGTGCCAAAATTCCAAACTGTACATTGGAAATTGGAAACCAACAGTTAAATGTGGATCTGAATATACTTCCGTTGGGATGCTATGATGTGTTGCTGGGCATGGACTAGTTGGAGAAACATTGGAAACACGTAGATTATAAAGAGAAGATTATATGTTATAGAATGCAAGATGAAAATCATAAAGAGATACAAGGAATCAAGAAACCCATACAATTGTGTCCTATTACAACCTCCCAAATGAGTAAGTGTATTAGAAAAGGATGTCAGTTATATGCAATTCAGGTGGATTATGGTAATTCTAAGGAGAAGACTCCTATGATGGAGAGCATACCAGTAGTACAAGACTTCATGGACGCATTTCCAGAAGATGTACCAAGTTTACCTCCAAGAAGAGACATTGATTTCACTATTAAGTTGATGCCAGGAGCATCACCAATTTCAAGGGCCCCATATCAAATGAGTGTACCGAAGCTGATTGAATTGAAAATTCAACTATAAGAGTTTTTGGACAAAGGGTACATTCAACCGAGTGTGTCTCCTTGGGGAGAACCGGTGTTGTTCGTAAAGAAAAAGGATGTAAGCATGCAAATGTGCATGGACTATAGATAGCTCAATAAATTGACAGTTAAAAATAAATTTATGTTGCCACAGATTGATGAACTATTTGATCAGGTAAAGGGGGAAACTGTATTTTCGAAGATAGATTTAAGATCTGGATATCATCATATCTAGATAAAAGATAAGGATATCTACCAGACTACCTTCTGTACCATATATGGGAATTACGAGTTTGCGGAATTACCATTTGGTTTAACTAATGCACCAACAACATTTATAGGTTGATGCATGGCATATTTCGCCCCATTTTGGATAGTTTTGTGCTAATATTCATTGACGATATTTTGATTTATTCAAATAACATGGAAGAGCACAAGGAGAACTTAAGGATAGTTTTGGAGATGTTACAAAAACACCAGTTATAAGAGAAGTTCAGAAAATGTGACTTTTTCAAAGAGAAGATACAGTATTTAAGCCATGTCATTTCCATTGAAAGAATAGCAGTCGATCTAGAGTAAATTAAGACTATTATGGAATGGTGAGTACCCCAAAACGTGGTGAATATTTGTTCCTTTATGGGATTGGATGGATACTATCGATGGTTCATTGAAGGGTTCTCAAAGATTGATTTTCCAATTACCTCTTTACAAAGGAAGGGAAAAGTATTTAAATGGACTAATGAGTGCTAGAACAGTTTTGAAAGGTTAAAACATTTGTTTACCACTGCCTCGGTGTTGAGGGTAGTTGACCCCAACAAGGAATTTGAGGTTTGTACCGATGCTTGTAAAGAAGGAGTTGGGAAAATTTTATCGCAAGAAGAAAGATTAGTTGCCTACGAATCGAGAAAATTAAAAGAGCATGAACAACGATACTCGACCTATGATTTATAGTTGATAGCGGTAGTGCATGCACTCTAGGTATGGAGGAATTACTTTCTAGGAAAAATGCTTCTGTTAAAAAACCGATCACAGCAACGTAACCAACTACTTTAAGCAAGATGATCTAAACTCTCACCAGGAAAGATGGAATGCCTTCCCAAGTGAGTTTGATTTTGATGTTAAGCATGTAAAAGGTAAATAAAATGGTGTGGCAGATGCCTTAAGTAGAAAATAGCATTGTGTTTATGAATTTTTCTATAATCAAATTGAATGTAAATTTTTAGATCAAATAAAAGACGAAGCCGGGAAGGATCCAAAATGTCAGTTTTTATGGAAAAAAGTGGAGGAAGCCATAATAAAAGAATTTTTTTTTGACTATGGAGTTATTAAAGATCAATTGTTAAACTTTAAGGAAAAGATTTATATTCCAAATCGAATAGGGTTAAGGAATATTATCATGAATGAGTATCACTGCAGTAATTACTCAGGACACCCAGGATACCAGAAAATGCTAACAACAATTAGAAAGGTCTATTTCTGGCCTGGTATGCGAAGACGTATTGTGGAATATTTAAACAAGTGTGTCGAGTGTCAATAGGTTAAGGTGGAGCATCAACATCCAGCTGGATTGTTGCCGCCTATACCAGTGCTTGAGTGGAAATGAGAAGTTATATCTCTAGATTTTATTACGGGTTTACCAAGATCAAAAAGGCACAATGACTCCATTATGGTAGTGGTCGATAGATTGAGTAAAGAATCACACTTCATAAATGTACAATGAACTTACAAAACCATGCAAATAGCAGACATCGTCATGAGAGAGATTTTTAGATTGCATGGAATTCCAAAGATTTTTATATCAAATCGGGATGTGAAGGAAGGCCATATTTTTTAGTTTGGGAACCCAAATGAAATTCAACACTGCTTATCATCCCCAGAAGGATGGACAAAATGAGTGGGTAAATCAAATGTTGGAGGATATGTTGCATATGTACATGATGTAGCAGCCAAAAAAATGGGAAGAATATGTATACTTGGTAGAATTTGCCTACAATAATGGTTACCAAGAGTCTCTTAAGATGAGCCTCTTTGAAGCTTTTAATGGGTGTTAGTTTCGTACACCCATCAATTGGAGCAACCCCGAAACCAATCTGATGCTTGGACCAGAGATGTTGGCTGAGATGGAATTAGAAGTAAGAAATATCAGACAAAATATGAAAGCGGCTTCATATCGACAAAAGGTGTATGTAGATAAGAAGAGAAATTATCGAGAAATTGAAGTGGGTGATCATGTATATGTAAGGATTAAAAAAAAGAAGAGCACACTAAGGTGGACCTCCTGTGCCAAGTTGGCTCCCAGGTTCTGTGGAACTTTCCAGATATTGGAGAGCTTGGGGCATGTCGCTTACTGATTGGCTTTACCCAGCCATATTCAGGTGCACAAAGTGTTCCATGTATCCTTACTAAAATGATATGCACATAACCCAAAGCATGTAATCCACTGGCAAAGCATTTAGGTAGAGTAATATTAAAAAACTTATCTTAAACTACTCAGTTTTATGAAAATTTAATTCAAGTTTTGCTAAATGCAGGTCGAACCTCAGTGTATACTCGACCGGAGAGAAATCATGCTCTGAAGACGAGCCATCACCTAGGTTAAAGTGCAGTGGAAGAACTTCAGCTCGGATGAGGCTACCTAGGAAGGTGAAGGATTTGTTTTTAAGGCTTATCTAGAATTTTTTTCTAAGCTGGAATGAAACACCAAGGACAATGTTTACTTCTAGGGGGGAAGTTGTGACAGCTGGCTTAAGTGATAACTAGTTGTTATGTTATTTATTTTTAAAGAGAATAAAACATTTATTTCTTTTGAGAAAAGAATTACATGATGTACATAAATTAATTATGTTTTTTTGAAATAAAATTTAATTATGGAATAGTGGTTCCATAAAAATTTAAAAGAATGATGATAAAAGTATTCCAAGAACTGAGAAGTGGTTGAACAGAAATCAATTCAAGACAGTTACCTTTCCTCTCAGGATAAAAGTACATCCCAGTGAGGAAAAGGGGTTCTGTTGTATGACAAAAATAAGAGGAAGAGAGTGAAAATATTTCCTAAGCTGGTGGTGACCAGTGGAAAGAACTCAACGTTCCTGAACCCTCGAAAGGGAGAGTACTAGACCAAGGGTCTTGAGGTCTCTTCTAGGTTATCTGTCAACCTACTTATCTCATGTGTGGAGCATGAAGGGAGATGAGGATGTAATTGCCTCTCTTGTGGTAGGCAGGACATCATCAGTAGATTCTGGAATGAGATAAGTATACGGGTTGAAGAAACAAGTAAGAACTGGAAATTTTGATGTTTAGATAGATTTCTTGATTTCAGGAATGTGTAGCGAGACTTCCTTAATATGTAGATATTTATACAGAGTTCTTTTAACATAAGAAATGTTTTTCTTGAAAAAATAAATGAAAATTTTTTGTAATGGAAATGTTATAGATAAATAGTAGTTATTCTTCTTGTAAATATACCAGACAGTATAGTGGGACTGTTAAATATGCGGGGTCTTTGTAATAGAAATATATATGTTAAAGATATAGTTTGTTTTTCAAGAAAAGTAGTGAGAACAGAGAACTGTAATATGAAGTTAAACAAAGACAGAAAGTAAACAACCTAGTATTATGGACTAGGTAAACCATTAGTTTCGGGTCCAAGGTTGAAACCCTGGACCCCAAAACTAGTCATTGACTGGTAATCTATGATAATCTCAGACAACGAAGCTATAGGATGTTAACTCAACCTTCAGGTGGTCCAGGAACCTTTAACTAAACAAGGAACTTGAATAGAAAAGAAGATAGAAACATGAAATTTCTTGTATGCATTAAGGAAAATATAAATATGAAGTTATAGAAAATTACATAACAAGAGTGACATATATATTCCATATAGAAACCCTCTACTGTGGAATATTAATGCAGGAATATAATACTAAATATCTGCTACAGACAAGAAATGAAGACAAGATTTTCCAAACAAATACTTTCGACAGAAGCAAGAGTCAAGTAAGAAAAAGATATAATGTTGGAAATTCACAAAATCATATCATATATTTTATTCTGAGAACGATAAAAAGAATAAATGATTTATAAATTTAAGAAGGAGTCTAAACTTAAATGAAAACTGAAATATTATCATATAAAACTTGAAGCCAAGTATTGCCCACAGTAAAATATTTACAAAACTCTGTTAAATTGAGGAATTTCCTCTCTGAGGCTAAGCCAGATGTTCAACTGATATCCTAGAATAACCTTATCAACTTATAAAACATGAAATTCCAGAAAAAGGATTGCATGTGGCTTTTACAACAACAAAACTTATGCTAATACATTAAAATGAGATGACAAGGAAATACCAAGCCATAGAACCAGTATATAAACTGGTAAAAACCATATAAGTCATGGAGCTAAGCCCGTAAGGCTTATGCCAAAAACATTAAAGGGATTCTGGTACCTGTTAGGAGAACCAACCAGAATTAGAATAACAATTGAAGCTTCACAGAGAAATGACAACATATCTGTAACCCTTGCCATGGAGCTGAGGAAGTTTACCTGTGTTGGTATCCTGTGTTTTGATAGATTGGCTTACCAAAAGAGAAGGCAACATCAGAACCAATATTTAGAGTTCCAGGATCTAGTCCTCCTGTTCTCAGAGAGGGATCTCTCAAATTGTTTGCAAAAGTATGTCTTGTTTGCTTTTAAGTATTGATTTTAGACTAGTTATTAAGTGCAAATGTTTGTTTTGTTTGTTTGTTTGGTTGAATTAGTACAACAGAACATGAAAGGTCTAGGAAGTATAAACATAAAGAAGAAGTGTCAGATTCATTGGGCAATGGAGTCAAGAAGAAGTAAATAACAAGCTCATCAATGGATATGGGATATCAAAGGGCAAATATAACTTGGCCACAGGATCCTTTAGTTTTGTGAATGAGATGGACATTAATGATTTTGAATTCTCAACAAAGGGAACTTAAAAACATAACTTGAACATAAAGAGGTATTTGATAGACAGGGCTAACCATGATTTCTACAAACCACACTTTAAGCAAATGACGACTTCAATACAACTTTTAAAATGAAATCTAAGATTCGGGAGCACATCCTATTTCCTTAAAGATTTTATTTCATAGGACTTAGAAAACATAAAAGATTCACTAATAATTGTAGTCATAGAAGAGGGAACACCTAAAAACATCCATGATTACAATTATAAATACCTTTAAAAAAATTATTAAAGCAGGGACAAAGGGTATGAACGAAACAGACCTTCTTGGCTAACTATAAACAATGGTACTTCAAAGGGAGACTTCTAAAATAGTTTTCAAGTGGTAGTAGACAAGCAGGGAAAACCATAAATCATGCTAGAAGCAAATATTTGAACTATTTGAGAAATAAACAAGCATAAGGGTTCAAGAGAATGATTAAAGACTCTAAAATTCCTTAGCAGAAGAAAACATAAAATAGTGAAGGATGAACAGGTCTAAGGTGCTTCCAGGAGTCATTTCTTAGCCTAAAATTTTCATCTTACTGTAGTAAGAATTTATGGAACAAAATGAAAACAGGAAAAACAATAGATAGTTCAGAATACATCACCAACAACCAAGCTCAGGGATCCAATGATAGAGCCTTCTTGAAAAAAAACATGTAACAACATCATCAAGCTTCCAAGACTTCAATTTCTTCTTCAAATTCAAATAGACTATGTATTATTCAGAGAGTTTCAGTGTTACGACTAGTGACCAACCAACCCTTTACAATGTGCTCCTCAAGGAGATTTTATAAGAAAATGAGGAGGTGAAAGAGTTCCTAGGGTTGAAATGTAATTAATTCTATACTAAATGCAACTCCTAGCCTTGAAAACCATGCAAGGCATAAGGCAAGAAAGCATTCAATATAAAACTCTGTCTTATTTACTCTGTTTCTGCCTTTTAGGCTTAGTGGGTAAGAAGATTGAATTTAAGACATTTTCTTATCGTTTAAATAACTTTACTCACAGTTTGAAATATCTTCCTTTTTTTGTAATAACTGTCAGCTGCCTTTAGTCTTAATGTTTTGGACTGAGATTTGATCTGGGTATGCCTTTGAGGCAAAAAGCTGCAAGGTGGCAATATAGTAGCTGGGGAATCAATTAGCCCCTTTGATGTGGCTCTGAGGTGTCCTTCGACTGATATTTCTCTGTTTCATAAACACAGTGATTTATCTTCGGATCTATGTTTAGGCTTGATTAAGCCATAATCTTCATCTTTGTCACTGATACCCTTTCATTTAATTGATGCTGACTGTGTTTTTATGTTTGCAAGTGCGCAGAGGGTTTATTGGATTTTTTGTTCAGAAAAATGATAATCATGACTTATAGATTCCCTAAAATTGTTTAATTATCACTTTGAAACCCTTTAATATGTATCAAAGGCTGTAAGAATCGTCATCCTTGGCCAATAACAGTGTAATCATCTGCGGGAGGGTCTAACTTTAACTTCATTTAAACCTGCATAAAAACACACAAATGTTATTTAAATCCTGCGAATTCATGGTTAAAACTGCTTGTAGAGGCTCTGGAGTGGAGGTGCAGTGAGGAGGTAGATGTGATTGCAGCGGAAAATTGGAAAAAAACCCTGACAGGGCAGCTAACCAGGTCAATGGAGTTTTGGGTGCGAGGATGAACAAAAGCCATTGGATTAGGACAATCAACGGTCGAGATATTTCGATGGAGTCATTTAGGAGGTTAGATGGATGGTAGACGAATTGGGGTAGCGATATAATGAGAGCCGTTTGATCTCAAAGATCGACGATTGAGATTAAAAGTGAAAATCGCGTTTGAGGAGGGCAGCGGTATGGTGGAAAACCGGAAGCGATTTTCGCGCAGAAAAATGGGGGGGAGCCGGTATTGCCCAAAAAAACGCGATTCCATACAATGAATGACACGTGTATTTTCAAAACCCCCCATATCGCGCAATTTTGAAATGTTAACCCTCGGGCGCAAAAATTACGCGAGATTGATTATGGTCCGTCGGGTGATCGACGATAGATCGAACGACACAGATAAAACACGATGGAGAGCAAGCTGCAGGGTAAAAATGTATGTGGGGTCCATAGTGATGTAACGCTTTTGTCGCTTAGTGGACGGATGTTTGGGTCATTGCGTTACTTCCTGATCGTTAGATTTCTTTGATGGATGGTTAGGATTAAGAGAAGAAGCATATATGTTCGAAAGGGAAGAAATGAAGGGAAAGGGAACGGGTGGAAGGATGGGGTCAAATGACCTTTGATCTTTGTAGATCGATGGTTAGGATTTTGTTAAAAACTATATTTTTCGGGAAACAAAAATATAGAAAAGGTAAGGTTTGAAGGAATTTGGTGGAGAAAACAAGGAGAAGAGAGGGCCCACCTTTTTATAAAGGGCGAAAGGGTTTTTGCTTAGGAATAAGGGTTTTATAAGAGTGGCGGGAAGGATTTATGGGAGCCATTGAATCATGAGGATCGACGACTGAGACCTGTCGATGGGGGAGAAAGAGAAGGGCGGGGTTTGAAAAGTAGAAGTATTGTGGGCCATCGGATTTGAGAAGATCAATGGCAGAGATTGCATTGCAGAATCGTGCAGGACATGAATGGTGCGAGGGGAGGGGAGAAAGGCAATGATGCGAAATAGCACGGACCGTAGGATCGATATGAGAGATTAATGGTCAGGATTAAATCAGTGGGTGTGATGACGGAGGGCTATGGGCAGAGCACAATGAGATCCTAGCCATCATTTCTTGTGGATTCGATGGCCGAGATTAAATCGGGGGATCAGCATCGGAGGAAAAAAGGAAAAGGATAAAGGGAATTTGCGATTACCGATTGCGATGGAGAGATGAGGCTTGGTGCTCAGTCACGGATCTTGGTCACATAAGGAAGAGGGGTTGGGGCTTAAGACCTTAATGCTGAAAAACTGGGTTTTTAGGCCAAAATGAAGGTTTTTCAGAGGATTTTGAGGGTTCTGATAAGGAAGAAAAGGGTTTTTAAACCAAATGAAAGGGGGACATAAGGTTTAAAAAGGGTTTTGGAATGGTTTAGAAGTCAAATGAAGGTCTTTATGTATGAAAATGGAGAATGAAATGGAAAAGTGTAGTGAGGGAAAAAGGAGCCTCATGAACAGTTTTTTCTCTCCTAGTAAATAGCAGGTATTTTAGGACTAATAGTGAAACTGCAGTGAAGATTAACTCAAAGGATAATAATTATCATAAAACTTCAAAAGATGATAATTTTTCAAAGGGAACTATCCCTTGAAGTTTTGAAGATAAATTCTAGCCACCTCTTGGTATAACAAAATTTATAGGTGGCTAACAGTGGCTCCACTTGGGGAGGATAGCTAGTTCTTTAGGTGTCCAAAACCTCAGCTATTGATGTCTATATTTTCAGCAAACCAGTGCCTTATTCACTGGGTAGGAAATTTCTTTCTTTTGCTGGTCTTCTTTTGATTTTATAATCTCTGTAACAATATGAAATAATGGAATTCTATCAAAACAACATCTCTACCTACCCATTCCTAATGATCCTAACATTTTTTCTTCTTTCAGAGTGCATTTGGACTAGCAAACTCTCTTCATCAACATTTTATTCTTTTGAAAAACAGGAAACTAATATATTTCTACTCTTATTCCTCCATGAACTCATTTTAAACAGTTGAGTTCATAAATTCTCTATCTAACTAGTATTTGTCAAGATTAAACTGTTTGACAGACCTTTATTCTCTAAATTCTAAAACAGGAAATTTAAAAACAGTCAAGCTAGGATTAAGAAGTCTGACTTGCTATTGGTATATGGCATAAAACAAGTTGCACATAGACTAAAATTTGCAGAAAATTAAAACAAAAATGTGAGGGCTTAAGATCTGAAATTAAAACATCCTTCATTATTTCTTCAGCTTTGTTTTGAATTTGTTTGAGTTGTCTTCTTTCTTATCTGGTTCCAGTTTTGAGCATATTGGAACCAACTTGTTTTCTATTTCAAAGGTTCAAGATTTGAGCATGTTTGAACCTTATTTCTTCTATCCTAATATACCTTACTGATAAGCCAAGATTGTGTTGTTTGGATGATCTAATTCACTAACCTATCAGCAGTAAATTGAAAAACTAATTAGTCATGATTAGGTTGTATGAATAACTAGCAGTGTGTTTTTAGTAGTGGCATTTGAGCTTGCACACTTTCAGAATTTGTCTCTCTTTTTGGTATGGAGCTGTACCTTTCTTGTTTTTCTCTGCCCTCTTTTTCTCTTTTCTATTTTTTTTGTATTTTTCTCATTTTATTCTTCAAAGTAGAAATTAACAACTAACTAAATGCTCATAGCTGAGCTTTATTGACATTCCTATCTCACCTAATATAACTTGTAATATTTACATGTTTAGCTGATGAACTCTCTTTTCCAGTACAACCAATCCAGTAAATGATTCCATGATTGGTCCTTCTTCATCTCTTTGGGCAGGCTGGACAAACAAGGCCACTCCATTCCTTTTGTTTCTCAGTAGCAGTGCTAAAAAATCCTCTTGCTTCTAGTAGCACTTTACTGCTAACAACCTTTATCCCTTCTTCAAATGCCTTCAAGAAGTGAGCATAGGGATCTTGAAACAATTCCTGGTTATGAATATTTGTAAGATGGGATTCAACCAGGGTTACCCTTTCCTCCACTGGATCAAGATTAAGATTTTCTTGGGAAAGAAAAACTTCCTCATCTTCATTATTATATTAACTAGAGGACTCATCATATATTGCAATGTTGTCCTCTTGTAGTCCTAGTATGCTTTGATTCAGTGGACTATACTCTGTGAAGAGATAATCATGTTCTTGAGTAGGGGTATCCTTTATTACCTCAGTCCTATCAGGAGAAGGCTCCTTATCGTCATCTTTCTCAAGAAATTCGTCTTCCTTTACAATCCCAACATTACAACTGATAGATTGCTGACTTCGCATTATGTGAAAGCTATCTTTGATGGACTAGCTTTGTTGATTGCTGCTTTCAAGCTGATGATAATGAAATTCATGACACCAATCAAGTGTTGGTTGCCCTGCATGATTAGTTCCTTCTTGAAGCTCATCATCATCATCAGACTGATAAAAAATTGGAAAATCATTAGCATAGGCAACCTCACCAATCAAACATATTGGGTTATCAGTTTGTTTTTCTTCGAGTTGTTCTACAAGTTTATTTTCTTCTTCAAGACAACAAGGTTCAATAGGTAGATGAGCAGAGGAATTTTGTTCTAATGAATATTTGAGGGCTGGTTGTCTGTTCAATATTAGATCAATATCTTCCTCTGTCAAGAGAAGGGATTTTCTTTTTGCTTAGGACAGATGTACAACAGTCCTCTTTCTTTTATGCTGGCTAATTTTGAGGCCTGATGTTTTCTTGAGCCTCTTCTAGGGGATCTTCACTTGTGCTTGTAGGGAAAACTTGAGGATTTTCTAATGTTTCTTGATCTTCTTCTGTCTCAAACAATTCCTCATGATTACTATGACACTTAGTTTGGATACGAGGCACATGAGTTGTTTTTTCTACATTATCAGGATGCCACTCTTCTTGTGTAATCTGAGATGGGTTATAATCTAGAGGGGGAGTTCGTATATGTGATGGTTCCCCTTCCACATCAGATTATGTGTTTTCTAAGTGGCTACTTGTTTCCTCAAAGCACTGCTCACTATAATTTTTTGAAATTTGGTCATGAAGTTCTCTTAATAGCATAGTACAAGATATAGGTAGGAAATCAGGAATTTCTTGACAAGCTTCCTCATCATCTTCTATAAAGTCTTGATCATCATACATGTCTTGCTCATTGTCTTGGTCTTGTAGAGGTTGATTTTGTTCTTGATCTGGAAAAAAACATGGGTTGTTCTGGATAATCAACATCTGTATCAGCCTCATGCCTTTCCAGCTTCTTATAAAGTATGTACATAATTTTTCCAATAAGGTCCAATAATGTGTCTAGTTTAGCTTCTCTGTCTATACTTGATTCCATGTTTTCAAGTTATAAAGAGTCACTGCATCTTCCTAACCAGTTCAGAGTTTTCTTCCAGTGGAGTCATTAGGTCTTTTGGGATTGTGGAGTCACCAGGTGGAAGATTTTGAACTTTGTTGTCCACCAACAACATGATTGGGTTTTCTCAATGCATTCCTAGGAGAGTTTACAAGGACTAGTGAAGTAATAGGCCTACTGGTGGCTAGTGGAGTCACCAAGTGGAAAATTTTTAGTTTTTTGTGAAGGTAAAATTGTTTTATGGTTCCACCACCATGTTTATTATGAAGCCAATCTGAAATATTTTTGGGTTTTTTCTGAGTTTCTATGGTTGTTTGAAATACTAATGAGTCTATAAGAGCTTGCTAGGCAACTATGAACTCAGTAGGTCCCGCCGTGATCACCGTTATGTTGGTATCCTGTGTTTTGATAGATTGGCTTACCAAAATACAAGGCAACATAAGAACCAATCTTTAGAGTTCGAGGATCTAGTCCTCCTGTTCTTAGAGAGGGATCTCTCAAATTGTTTGCAAAGGTATGTCTTGTTTGCTTTTAAGTATTGATTTTAGACTAGTTATTAAGTGCAAGTGTTTGTTTTGTTTGTTTGTTTGGTTGAATTAGTACAACAGAACATGAAAGGTCTAGGCAGTATAAACAAAAAGAAGAAGTGTCAGATTCATTGGGCAATGGAGTCAAGAAGAAGTAAATAACAAGCTCATCAATGGATATGGGACATCAAAGGGCAAATCTAACTTGGCCACATGATCCATTAGTTTTGTGAATGAGATGGACATTAATGATTTTGAAAGAGAGTTTGAATTCTCAACAAAGGGAACTTAAAAACATAACTTGAACATAAAGAGGTATTTGATAGATAGGGCTAACCATGATTTCTACAAACCACACTTTAAGCAAATGATGACTTCAAGACAAATTTTAAAATGAAATCTAAGATTCGGGAGAACATCCTATTTCCTCAAAGATTTTATTTCAAAGGACTTAGAAAACATAAAAGATTCACTGATAATTGCAGTCATAGAATAGGGAACACTTAAAAACATCCATGATTACAATTATAAAGACCTTTAAAACAATTGTTAAAGCAGGGACAAAGGGTATGATCGAAACAGACCTCCTTGGCTAACTATAAACAATGGTACTTAAAAGGGAGACTTCTAAAACAGTTTTCAAGTGGCAACAGACAAGCAAGGAAAACCATAAATCATGCTGGAACCAACTATTTGAACTATTTGAGAAATAAACAAGCATAAGGGTTCAAGAGAATGATTAAAGACTCTAAAATGCCTTAGCAGAAGAAAATATAAAACAGTGAAGGATAAACAGGTCTAAGGTGCTTCCAAGAGTGATTTCTTAGCCTAAACTTTTCATCCTACTGTAGTAAGAATTTATGGAACAAAATGAAAACAAGAAAAACAACAGATAGTTTAGAATACATCGCCAACAACCAAGCTCAGTGATCCAATGATAGAGCCTTCTCAAGAACAAGCATGTAACAACATAATCAAGCTTCCAAGACTTCAATTTCTTATTCAACTTCAAACAAACTATGTATTATTTCAGAGAGTTTCAGTGTTACAACTAGTGACCAACCAACCCTTTATAATGTGCTCCTCAAAGAGATTTTATAAGAAAATGAGGAGGTGGAAGAGTTCCTAGGGTTGAAATGTAATTAATTCTATACTAAATGCAACTCCTAGCCTTGAAAACCATGCAAGGCATAAGGCAAGAAAGCATTCAATCTACAACTTTGTCTTATTTACTCTATTTATGCTTTTTAGGCTTAGTGGGTAAAAAGATTGACTTTAAGGCATTTTCTTATGTTTTCAATAACTTTACTGATAGTTTGAAATATCTTCCTTTGTTTGTAATAACTATCAGTTGCGTTTAGTCTTAATGTTTCGGACTGAGATTTGATCTGGGTATGCCTTTGAGGCAAAAAGCTGCAAGGTGGCAATATAGTAGCTGGGGAATCAATTAGCCCCTTTGATGTGGCTCTGAGGTGTCCTTCGACTGATATTTATCTGTTTCATAAACACAGTGATTTATCTTCAGATCTGTGTTTAGGATTGATTAAGCCATAATCTTCATCTTTGACACTGATACCCTTTCATTTAATTGATGCTGACTGTGTTTTGCTGTTTTCAGGTGCGCAGAGGGTTTATTGGATTTTTTGTTCAAAAAACCGATAATCATGACTTATAGATTCCCTATAATCATTTAATTATCACTTTGAAACCATTTAATATGTATCAAAGGCCGTAAGGATCGTCATCCTTGGCCAATAACAGTGTAATCATCTGCGAGAGAGTCTAACTTTAACTTCATTTAAACCTACATAAAAACACACAAATGTTATTTAAATCCTGCGAATTCATGGTTAAAAATTCTTGCAGAGGCTCTAGAGTGGAGGGGTAGTGAGGAGGTAGACGTGATTGCAGCGAAAAATTTGAAAAAAAACCCTGGCAGAGTAGCTAACCAGGTCAATGGAGTTTTGGGTGCGAGGATGAACGGAAGCCGTTGGATTAGGACAATCAACGGTCGAGATCTTTCTATGGAGTCATTCGGGAGGTTAGATGGATGGTAGACAAATTGGGGTCGGAATGTAATGAGAGCCATTCGATCTCAGAGATCAACGACTGAGATTAACAGTGAAAATCACGTTTGAGGAGGGCAGTGGTATGGAAAAAAACCGGAAGCGGTTTTTGCACAGCAAAATGGGGGGGAGGCGGTATTGCCCAAAAAAATGCGATTCCATACAATGAATGACACGTGTATTTTCAAAACCGCCCATATCGCGCAATTTTGAAATTTTAACCCTCGAATGCAAAATGCGAGATTGATTATGGTCTTTCGGATGATCGGCGATAGATCTAATGGCAAGGATAAAACACGATGGAGAGCAAGCTGCGGGGTAAAAATGCATGCGAGGTCCATAATGACGTAACGCTTTTCTCACGTAGTGGACGGGTGTTTGGGTCATCGCGTTACGTCCTGATAGTCAGATTTATTTGATGGACAGTTAGGATTAAGAGAAGAAGTAGATGTGTTCGAAAGGGAAGAAATGAAGGGAAAGGGAATAGGCAGAAGGATGGGGCCACATGACCTTTGATCTTTGTAGATCGACGGTCAGGATTTTTTTAAAAACTATATTTGTCGGGAAACAAAAATATAGAAAAGGTAATGTTTGAAGGAATTTGGTGGAGAAAACGAGGAGAAGAGAGGGCCCGCCTTTTTATAAAGGGCGAAAGGGTTTTTTCTTAGGAAGAGGGGTTTTATAAGGTGGCGGGAAGGATTTATGGGAGCCGTCGGATCATGAGGATTGACGGCTGAGAGCTGTCGATGGGGGAGAAAGAGAAGGGCAGGGTTTGAAAAGCAGAAGTATTGTGGGCTGCCGGATTTGAGAAAATCAACTGTGGAGATTGCATCGCAAAATCGCACAGGATGTGAATGGTGCGAGGGGAGGGGAGAAAGGCGATGATGCGAAATAGTGTGGACTATAAGATTGATATGAGAGATGAACGGTCAAGATTAAATCGGTGGGTGTGATGCTGGAGGGATATGGGCGGAGCGCGATGAGATCCTAGCCGTCGGTTCTTGTGGATTCGACGGTCGAGATTAAATCAGGGGATCAACATCAAAGGAAAAAAGGAAAAATATAAAAGGAATTTGCAATTGCCGATTGCGATGGAGCAATTAGGCTTGGTGCTCGGTCACGGCTCCAGGTCACATAAGGAAGAGGGGCTGGGGATTAAGGCCGTGTTGTACTGTACAACAACCCTCCCCATTTTTAAATTTTAGAATAAAATCCTATTTAGAAATAGTTCCCCTTTTTATATCTTTCTTTCTAAATAGAAATAAAAGATTCATTGATAAAAGGATACATATCAAATTTTTATTCATGAACTATACAACCTTTAAAAATAGCTTCCCGATCCGATGAGTCATAAAGCCTTTTAATCATATCAAAAACATTATAAAGTCTTTATATTGAAATGAACAGTAATCACAATCAGAAACCTGGAGAATTCTTTAAACCTTGTTTATGCTTTGTAAAATTTCTGATGCGATCGCGCTCAATCGCAATCGCATTTCGGAAGAGTTAAAACATTGCATTCTTTTGTTTTAAAACTCCGATGCGATGGATCCTATCTCATCGCAATCGCATTTGCAGAGAAAATGTTAAGCGGTTCATTTCATTTTAAATCTCCGATGCGATCTTCGCAATCGGGATTTGGTATAAGTATTGTTTCATTCTTCTTTTTAAACGAATTATAATGCGATTATAACTTAAATATCCATTTATTATTATTCATCGTATTTCAAAGTTTTAAAAAGGAAATATATCTATACTTATTTCGAAATATGCCAAATCTCCAATTGTATGATAACATTAACTCACAAATCAAACTAATAAAAATGATCTATTTTGTTAGTGAATGCATGAGTGTGACTCCCTAGAGGGAATTTAAGTTTTAAACCACGGATATAATAAATACAAATCAGTGAATAAACATTTTGTATATTTTTTTTTCATTATTACGTCTTCACCTTGACTGAAATCTTCTCTTTGTCACAGAGCAATAGAACATCCAATTTTTCTGTTCACAAAGCAAGAGAAATACTCCCTGACACTGAAATGTCGAAGAGATTCAGGAAATCGAAAGCTACCTGTTGGGTCGTTAATATGCCATTATTATTATCACTTGTGAATGCTTATTCCACCCATTTCTACCATTCTTCATCACGTCATTTATTATAATTTATTATTTAAATCCATTTTATAATGATTTATGCTCTTATGAATGAATATTATCTATTCTCCTTTATTTCTAATAAATTGATGATTATGCATGATTTTATCAATGATAGTTTTAATAAATCAGTTGTAACATTATTCATCATTTTTAGCCTCCAAGATAATTTCCAGATTGAAGATTTGATCATTAAAAGTGCCAACTCAGAAATTCGCTCGAATAGGAAGTGACGGTTTTGCGGTTGAGATTATGAGCAAATGAAGCAGAATATGGAAAATCCGGAACATGTGTTTTGTCCAGAACAGACCCAATTAACTTTGGTAAAGAACGGTTTGCCCAAATTCGGCTTGTACTGAGAGAAACGCAGGGTTCTTTGAGCACGATTTTCTCAGATTTGTTGTTGCGTCCGTCCTCCAAATCTCAGCTGCAAAGCCAAATTCGCCTTGTTCTTGTTGATCAAATGGTTAGAAGCAAACCAATTTTGTAATAGAAATCATGTTATACTTATCTTTATTGTAACTGCTCTCTGATCTCTCTTTATTTAAATCAGAACAGAGATCAGAGAGGGAGGGATTTTGGGGATGATTTCAGATGGAAAAATGATGGAGAATTGAGGATTTAGAATTAGAGATTTAGAATTAAGAATTCATGATAGGATAGGAGGAAGAAAGGATTGTTGCATGATGTAATTCTCAAGCATTTGCTGTTGTAATTATTTCACACTTTAATGATTAATACCTGATTCGGGAGTTGTTGTTCATTCTTTTCATCTGAAGTAGCCCAGCAGCATCCGCTGGTGGCTAAGGGCCCAGCCTCTGGTGGAGTACGCTGCTGCTGTATTTTATCTTTCCGATTTCTGTCGTGTGATGGTTTGGTTTCCTTCTCATTTATTCAAATTGTGTTATTCAGCAATCTTTTGTTTATGAACATTTTGCAGAATTGTGAAATCATAATTGGATTGCGTAGTGACAAAATTATTAATCATAACTTGAATTGTCCTGCGCTTAATTCTAATATAATACTGCGCTGTCTGATTAAGATTGTGGTTCATTTAATTGATGTTTATTTGTAATTGCAATTGTTGTCAATTATGTTACTATTCAATTATAACTGCAATTGTTGTCAATTATGTTACTATTCAATTATAACTGCAATTGTTGTTGCTTCAATAACTGCGATTAATGTTCATGCTGCTGGGTTAAGGTTGCTGATTCAATTACATCTGTAGTTGCTGCGCATTTCTATTTCATTAGCTTTGCTGTTCAGTTTTCCAATAGATTTAGTTGTTGTTCCTTTTCCGCAAGGATTTGTTTTTTCCTTTTAAATGTTATTACAGCAAGTGTGTTTATTCCATTTCTGTTAGCAGCATTATTGATTTATCATTTTCAATTTATTGCTTTAGTATGGTGTGAGAGATCAACAACTGTAAAGGACATTGGCTATCGCTGCCTAAGTTCTCAGATTGTGGATCTTATTTATGCTTGATTTAATTTATATCAGTTAAACAAGGATAGAGTTTTGTTGTTCAATCCTATTTATAGAAATAGACGATGTTCCATTTCTCATTATTTGCATTATCTTTGCTTTGGTGTGCAGAAGGTCTGAGACTGTAGTGAACATTGACATATGCTGTCTAGTTCCCAGTTTGATGATCTTTCTTTTGAGTGCCTTTTCAATTGCATCAATCTCTAGAGGAATGAGTTATTGCTACTGTATCCTCAATTGATGTTTGCTGAGTAAATAGTTGGATTTCAGAGCATTTGAGTTTGTGTTATTGTCGGATTTCTTTTTCAAGCTTTCATTTACTTTTGGATTTTAAGCACTATACTGCAAAACATTACTCTTGAGTAAATAGCCGCCTCAGACTGAGTACACTCTTGAAATAAAAAGTCGTCCCTGGGTTGACAATTAATGTGAGGTAATTAGGAGTTACAAAGACACATTTTTATTCATCGTATTTCAAAGTTTTAAAAAGGAAATATATCTATACTTATTTCGAAATATGCCAAATCTCCAATTGTATGATAACATTAACTCACAAATCAAACTAATAAAAATGATCTATTTTGTTATTGAATGCATGAGTGTGACTCCCTAGAGGGCATTTAAGTTTTAAACCACGGATATAATAAATACAAATCAGTGAATAAACATTTTGTATATTTGTTTTTCATTATTACGTCTTCACCTTGACTGAAATCTTCTCTTTGTCACAGAGCAATAGAACATCCAATTTTTCTGTTCACAAAGCAAGAGAAATACTCCCTGACACTGAAATGTCGAAGAGATTCAGGAAATCGAAAGCTACCGTTGCTGCAAAAGCCCTTATGATTACTATGCCGCCTAAAGAAAAACCAGCAAACCTCTTATGATTACAAACACCTCTTGCTAGGGACTTGGAAAAATGACATGGGAAAATGTTTACAATCTATTAGAAAAGGAAAACCCTATAGTTTTCGAAGCAAAGGCCATAGTTCATGACGAATCCGACTCAGAATCTGATTCTGAAAGTCCTCTTGGTTCATTGGCAAACTCATTCCTGCACAGAGTTGCTGCTCGGGCAAACATTTTCTGGTATTATGATGTTATTAGATGGGTGATTGATAATGTGTCTATCAAAGACAAAAAAAAAAATTTTGCATCTGAAGCAATCTTCGAGTCGTTCAGACCAGAAGATATCAAAGTAATGTACCACCTTCCTGACCCACAGAAGATTTATAACAAAGAGTTTATCAAATAATTTTCTGCAAACAATGAAAAATCGTCAGAACCAATTAGAGAATGGAGAAGGGCTCCTGAAAAGCACAGGCATGAGGCATCAGGTATGTACTTCGTGGAGTCTCTTTTGCCTCCATATTGTTATGCCGCAGCTATGATGTGTAGATTGTTTGGTAATGATAACTCAGCTAGATTTTCCATTCAAATGGTTCCATTGATACATGCTTCTATTAATTCTGAGATAATGGATCGGGCTATCATTTTGTCTGATAAGATATACAATGGAGTTCTAGAATACAGGAAAGACAAAAATTTAGGAAATTTCACTCCTTTTTACTTTTGTGCTTACATCCTAGATGCCCTCTGTTTCAATTCGGAATTTCCCTTATTAGGATGGAAATGGACTCCTAAAGAACCTGTCCCAATTCATATATATCACAAGTTCTTATGGAAGGGGCATTTCAAAAGTCATGTTTACAAAGTCTGTCATGGTTTTCTTATTCCGATTTACCAAATAATTTTTGGCCGATTACCTCCTAGACTTTCCGACAAAGCTAGATTTTATTTGTCCTCTATTGGAGATTGGTTCACGGAGGAAAAGTTCACATATGTTAGAATTTTTGGAAGTATTGTAGAGCCACACATCCTTCCTTTGTATGTTCTAGACAAACTGTTAGCACAGGAAATTTCTTATCAGCTGACAGTAGAAGGTATGTCTATAACTTTAAAGAACAACAAAAAACTTATGTGGCCTACTTTTCCTTTCAAATGTGGTGACTATACTCTTAGCAATTTTGTCCATGCTGAAAAAGAAGTTGTTAAGTTAACCTATCTTAAACTTTCCACAATTCCTGGAAGGCAATATGATCCTAGGAAGGTGGCATATGATTTTACTACCTCTGTTTCAATTGCTCGTTTCGAACATGAACCAGATGTATTTGATGATTTATTTGTTTCTGTAGATAAAATGTCCCAAGTTTTTTATTTGGCCAAGTCCAAACTTCAGGCCGAAGAAATGAGTAAATTTTTATTATTTAGAAGTCAGAGGTTACTCAGAGTTCCTCTGGATCAATTGAGGATTTCTAGTGAACCACATATAGGAAGCACATCTGGCAAAGGAGTAACAGGAACTAGTCTTGTTTTGGAGAAGAAAGATGATAGTAGCAGAAATGACACTGAAAATACAGAAACTGCTGCTAAAATTGATGTACAACAGTATTCGACCCAAGCAAGAAAAGAAAGCACAGGTACTGATGCCCATGTGCATATTGAAAAAGGAGGCACAAACAGTAAAAATACTGAACAGGAACCTAAAAATGATATAAAGAATAGTTCAAATTCTCAACTTGGAGAACAAGAAGCTACTAAACTTATTGTTTCTCCTCATTTGCTGAGCCAATATGAACAATTTTCCCAGCGAATAGGACAACAAAACACTCCCCAAGTTGATGATCCAAAGGACCAGGATGTAGAAATCATCCCTTAAAACCCCACAAGTGAGATTATGTTAAAGATAGAATAAATCCCTACTTTGGATATATTATACAGTCCCAAACATAGGGTTGTGGTAAGAAAACAGAGGAAAATGAGGAGAACTGATCAAGATGCACTTTTGGCATCACAGGGGGAATTCATGAATATTGTTTATAAGAATGCTGAGGTGAATCCATCTGAGGATCTCACCAAATTGTCTAAGTATGCAGGTGCCTATACTACTGCTACTATAGATCAAGCCTCTGAAGTTACACAGTTAATGAAGAAAAAGGATATGCAAATAACCATGTTTGAGGAACAGGTTGTAAAAAAGCAACAAAAAAACATTCAGTTAGAACATCGATTACAGGATGAAGAGCTCAAATCTAAACAATTATAAGAGCAGCTAGTTGTTGAAAAATAGAAGATTGATCAGAAGACCCTAGAAAAGAAACAACAGCTAAATCAAGAAATAGAAAAATTGCAAGCTCTTCTACAAAATGAACAGACTTTAAAGATTGAACAAGAAAAGATGTTTCAATCTAAATTAGACAAGTTCAAAAATTATCCCAGTCTAGATCAATTCAAAAATGAAGCCTTGGAGACAAACAAATTATTGTCTCAACAATTAAATGAATTTTGTCTAAAGATTGCAGAAGCAGAATCTCTATGTGAGTTAACATCTTCCTTGATAGATGAAGGAGTCACTCTTAAAATTGAATTTGATGAAGCTGAAGAAAATATCTCCGAATTTCTTTTATGGCAAGACTCAGAATCATGGATAAAAGCAGATCTTCCCAAGATTATGGAGAGACATAAAGAGATTATTTTTGAAGAATGGGAACATCGCTTGATCAAAGCAGAAAGGGCCACATCCAGAGCTAAAGGAATAAAGAACAATGTAACACATATGGTGAATGATAAATTATATGCAATCAATTTAATTGTAGATTGTAGTCCTGGCCAATTACCCAGAGTAAAAGAAACTGATCATAGATGGAAACAAGAGATAATAAATAAAAATCAGAAAACTGGCCAATTAAAAGAAATATCATCGAATACAATGTGGAATTATCTCATCAAGCCACATATTCAACAAACAACAATTAAATTTCTCTCAAATGCCATTGATTGCATCATTCCCAAATTCTCCGATGCCACATATACAGGGCGGTTGCATTTAAAGCTTAGTTATCCTGAAGAAGTGAAGGAAATGCTTAAAATCTGTCATCTTCGCACATCTACAACAACAGATGATCAATGAGTCGATTTTCATCAAGATCGCATTTCTGTTTTAGATATTTTTAATTTAGATAGATTGTAGGAATAGTTTTAGTTATTTTTGTTAAGTACCTATTTAAACCTCTTTCATGCATTTAGAAAGGGGTCCTGAATTTGTAATATTTTGACTTGGAGATTACATTTTTGTACTCCATTGACTCCTATATTTTTATAAAGGATCACATCTGGTGATTCTCTGCGAAATTATCTTTAAGAATTGCATTTCTATATCATGGAGTTGATTTTACATTGAAGTTGCTGGATTTGAATATCAGATTGCATTGGAAAGTATCGAGATGGATATGGTATTTTTATCTATTCACTGTTAGTTTCTTTTGTTATATGATATTCTCTTTTAAATTGCTATCATTTATGTGTACTTTTTTCACAATACTTATTTATACATATCATTTCTGAGTGTGTTAGAAATATTTATCTTTTATAGTATATGCAAGCGATATATTATGATGAATGCAATATGTTATTATAACTCTATTTATTTTCTTAAACATAGTTATCTTTATTTGTTACTGCATATTTCAATTAAGCTGTAATACATTTTCATGGTTATTGGTTAATTGAAACAATTTAAAGTTGTATTCACATTTGATGCCCGGGTTAGTTTTAGAGTTATTTCAACAGTATTTAAATTAGATTAGATAGTTTTATTTCAGTCATTTAGTCTCATTTTCCCCCATCCAATCATTCCACTACCAACCCATTTAAATTACTAGGAAACCGGTCCTATAAATCCAGTCGAAGCCACCACACCAAATGGAAAATGAGTTGTCCTAAGGTCCCGACCAGGTGGTTATCCCCCAATGTTTGAAGAAACGATTTTCGAGGCTTCAACATTTTTGGCGCTAGGAGGGCCATAAGCTATGAATGGCAGATAAATCTAAATCCGAAAGCCATTCTAAGAGCACATCACCCTCATCACCTTCAATTTCTTCCACATCTCAAATCACAAGAGAAGAAATTGATAAAAGTATTCAAACACCCACTACCAAAGTCTCACATCAATCAGATAATCCAACTCCTAAATTCCCTGAAGTCGAAGCTTTAGTTCATAAACTTCAAGGATTCTCGTTATCATTAGAAGAATCAGAATTATCTGAAGGTAGTGTCACATCTCAGTTTGTTTCTTCCAGACCTCTTACTAGGTCACAAAGTGAAAAACTTGGAATTTCCTCGAAAGAATTTCCTATATGTAGTAGAGTCAAAACAAGAAAAACTCCATCGGAAACAGAAAGTGGTACAAGTTTTTCATCGCATATTCAATCATCTGTTTCCCAAGCTTGAAATTAGGAAAGTGCAGTAGTCTCATCTACATATGCTCAATCTACATCTGTTCAATCTACCTCTGCTCAATCTTCATCCACTCAAACTACATATGTTCAAACATTAATTGTCTCTTCCAGTACTTCAACTGTTACTACTCATATACCAGTTATCACTTATAGTTCATCTACCATTGTCACAATAATGGCACAACCAACACAAAGACCATGGACCAGACCAGGAGCTGTGAATATGGCTGCACCTTTGCATGATCTACTTGATCATCCTAAAAAATGGCTCCAAAAGTTTAGTCTAGATACTGGTATACAAGCGGAAGAACATATCAATAAATTTATGCTTGCTATAAATTTAAATCAAGTAGTGCATGGAGATGTTGTAGTTCGATTATTTCCCTATACTTTGCAAGGAACAGCAGGATCCTGGTACTTTTCCTTACCTTCTGATTCTATCACAAATTGGGATATGTTTGAAGAGAAATTTTTAACTAAATATTGAGACGATAGATCAATTGCTACCCTAATTAATGATCTCTCCAATTTAAAGACTCAACCCAAGGAACCCATTAAAGATTTTAACTCTTGATTCAATAAACTCTTGAATAAGATCCCTACAACATATAAGCCTAGTGAACAAGTTAGAAGTGAATGGTACATTAATGATTTTCCCTCAAACATAGCAATTTTTGTGGATATAGCTGCAAAACCGACTTTAGCTGAGAATATGAAAGAAGTTATTTAAGTTGAAAAACGAATAATTTCTCTAGATAAGAAAAACGCTATTGAGGAAAGGAAATCAAAGAAAGTCACTTTTAAAGATGATTCCAAGAAAAAGACACCAAGAGATCCATATGACATGGAAGGTTTACAGAAAGTCCTTAAAACCATGTCTAATGAGATGGTTGAAATAAAAAAGCAAGTAGCAGAGACTTCTACAAAGAGACCATTTAGAAATTTCAAGAGAAATCAAGCTGAATCATAACCTCTCAATGCAATCTCCAATGCAGAATCAAAAGATGAAGAATAAGAAGAAACTCCTCTAATTTCATATGAAGAATATGAAAGGGAAGAAGTAGTTGAACTAAATGGAATGTGGGATTTCATTCTCCCTAATTCGGATAGTGAAATGGAACAAGAAGCTATGCCTGTGAGTACAAGGAAAAAATCTACATCGGAACCTGTTCAAACTATTCTGAAGAAGAAAACTACAACTCCGAGTACTAAAGAAAAAATCCCTGCAAAAAGAGCTTCTCCCTTACCCACCCAGAATTAGCCATCATCTCTCAATCTTGCCACATCATCATCTAAAACTCTGGTGGTATCAGACACGATGGATTATAATATTGTTGAAGACATGAAAAAGACTAGAGCGAACATCTCACTACATGAACTCATAAAACTTAAACATCAACAAAAGCTGCTATTAAAAGAGTTAAATGTTACACCTATTGCTCCTCTAGCAAGTGGTGTAGTATCTAAAGCAGCTAAAGGGACTGGTAAACCACCAGACAAAGTAGATGCAACTGATACTATTCTTATTGGAGAAAGATAAAATTCTCAAACACCTCCATTTCTGTTGACTTATGAAATCTACAATAAGAATTTGCCTAATTGTTTAATTGATTCTGGAGCATCCTATAATATAATGCCTTCTTTAGTCTATGCTAAATTGAATATTGAACCACAGAAATATGTTGTTCATATTGTACAATTGGATCACTCTAAAGTTCAAGTTGTTGGAGAAATAAATTCAATTACTATCAGATTGGATTCTGATCGTAGGATTGTCCAAAGAATTGATATTCTAATTGCAGATGATTCCAGAATTCTATGGGTTGGTCTTAAGCAGAGACTGGTCTGCAAAACTTAATGGTTATATCTCAACCAATTTTTCACATATGTGGCTTCCCTACAAAGGGAAACCCAATCAAATCAAAGTCGAGCGAGAAAAACATATGACACACATTGTAACTGAATTTGAACAACCTAATGAACTTGTAGCTTTCAACAATAATATTCTTGGAGGTTATTCTGCTGAGTCTTTTCTTGGAAATTTTACTACACCACATTCACCATTCTCTGTAAATACTTTTGTTTCTCAAATTGAAAAATTTTCGCAATCTAATTCTTCTATAATTGTTAATATTTCTGATTCATTTGTAGATAAACCTATAGATGGAACTTTATTTTGGTCATTATATTTTGATGGATCAAAATCTAGTGATGGAGCAGGAGCAGGATGCATCCTAATTGATCTAGAAGGAGAGAAAACCATGTTATCATGTAGATTAGAATTTGAGTGCACTAATAATATTGTTGAATATGAAGCTTTGATTCAAGGGCTTTATAAGGCCATAGGGTTAAATGTAAAATACTTGAAAGTATATGGAGATTCTGAAATTGTCATAAGACAAGTAAGGAATACCATCCATTGTCTTTCAGGACAACTCAAACATTATCAATCCCTAGTACAGGACCTTACCACTCAATTTCTAGCATTTAATATCTCTTCTATTCCCAGAAATCAAAACACATCAGCTGACTTGTTAGCTAATGTTGCATCCAAACTCCTTCCTGCTGAAGATTGCAGTCGTAATAGATTTTCAGTAGAGTTGATTTTTCTCCCATCTGTCCCAGACAATATTACTAACTGGAGAGTATTCTACCATGATCAAGATATTTTGAATTTCTTAACTTCTGAGAAATCATATGATGAAAAAATTATTGATGAAGATAATCATGATCTGCAAATTACTTCAAGAAATAATGAAAATCCGATTCCTAAATCTGTTGTTAAACTTGAGGATCCTTATGATATTAAAGACAAATTCAAGAAAGTTACTAATGCTAAAATTTAAAGTTCAACTTTGAAGTTTGAATTAGTCAATCTTGGCTCTGATTCTAAACCTCAGAATGTTAATCTAGGTCTCAATTTAACTCCAGAAATAAGATTTGCTTTTATTAAAATTCTGAGTAAATATAAAAATGTCTTCGCTTGGAGTTATGAGGATTTAAAGACTTATGATACTTCTATAATTCAACACACAATTCCAATGCTATATGATGTTAAGAAAGATTCATCCAAATCTTGAGGATCAAACCAAAATAGAACTCAATAAACTTTTGAAAGCCAAAATCATTTTTTCTGTAAGGCATTCCAATTGGGTTTCCAACATGGTACCTGTCAGGAAGAAAAATGGCGATATTAGAATCTGTATTGATTTCAGGAATTTAAACGAGGCATGTCAAAAATACAATTTCCCATTGCCAACCATGGAGCAAATTCTCCAAAAGGTAGCTGGTTCTGAACTCATGTCCTTCCTTGATGGATTTTTAGGGTATAATCAAATTCTAGTACATCCAGATGGTAGGCTGAAAACTACTTTCAGAACCAAATGGGGAACCTATGCTTATCAGAAAATGCCTTTTGGTTTAGTAAATGCAAGAGCTACTTTCTAGAGAGCCATGGACATAGCATTTAAGGGTCTGATCAATAGATCAGTTGTTATTTATCTTGATGACATAACAGTTTATTCAAAGAAGAGATCCAATCATCTACACGATCTGAAACAAATATTTGAAAGATGTCGAAGATTTGGTATTTCCTTAAACCCAAATAAATCCTTCTTTGCTCTCGATCAAGGAAAACTCTTAGGGTTTGTTGTGTCAAAATATGGTATATATATCGATCTTGACAGAGTTAAAGAAATTTATGATATTTCTTTACCTCACAATAAAAATTCCATGCAGTCATTTTTAGGTCAGATTAATTTTGTAAAAATATTCATTCCAGATTTTTCTCAAATTGTTTTTCCTATGCAGAATATGATTAGGAAAAAATCAGTATTCAAATAGGGATATAAAGAAAAAGAAGCCTGTGATGCAATCAAGAAGGCAATCATTGATGCACCCGCATTGAATACTCCCAATTTTTCCAAAGATTTTATTTTGTATACTTTGGCAACCGAAACATCTTATGTTGTTGTTTTAACAAAGCTCAATGATAAACAAATCGAAGCACCGATTTCTTTCTTCAGCTCAAATCTGCAAGGAGATGAGCTGAATTATTCTGATGTTGAAAAAAAATCTTTTGTTGTATTTAATTCAATCAAACATTTTAGGCCTTTTCTCTTAAAAACACACACAAAGCTTATTGTTCCTTTCTCTGCAGTAAGAAAATTACTAATTCAAAGAGAAGTAGGAGAAAAAAGGGCTAATTAGGTGAAAAATTTGCAAGAATATGATATTGATATTAAACCAGCAAAGATTGTTAGAGAACAAGGTTTTTGCAGATTATTTGCAGGAGCTCATAATATACCCGAAAATCGAGATCCAAAGAATGTTGTTCAAGTAAGTCAGATAAGTGTTACAGATTCCGAATCTCAATATGCTAATCTGATATTTTACTTGAAAAATGGGTATGCTCCTTCTAATCTAAGCTATAAAAATAAACGTGCTTTAAGATTGAAGACTATTAAATATGAAATCATTGATGATGTGTTATTCAGAAAGAATTATGATTCAATCCTATTAAGATGTCTTGAAAAGACTGAAGCAAAAAAGGTATTGCAGGAATTACATGATGGACCAGCAGGAGGTCATTTTGGAGGTGATACCACAGCCCACAAAATTATCCATGCTAGGTATTATTGGCCTACCCTTTTTAAAGATACACATGATTATGTGAGAAAATGCAAAATTTGCCAAACTGCTAGTGGAAGACAGAGGAAGCCAACTTTTCCTTTGCAACCAGTAAACATTGAACAAGCATTTGAGCAATTAAGGCTTGATATTATTGGTGATATAGTTCCTCATTCTTCCAAACAACACAAGTACATTCTCACAACAACATATTACTTCACAAAATGGGTAGAAGCAATTCCTCTAAAGGTATCCAACTTTTATGCAATTATTGATTTCATCGATCAATTAATCATTACCAGGTTTGGTGTACCTAACGCTCTGGTCTTTGATAATGCATCTTATTTTTTTGGTAATACTATAATGGAATTTACAATTAAAAGAGGTTTTAAATTGAAATATTCAGCAAATTTTTATCCACAAGGTAATGATTTAGCTGTAACCACTAACAAAAATCTCATCAAAATCATTAAAAGGACTATTGATCAAAATCAAAAGAATTGGTACAAGTCTTTAATATTTGCATTATGGGTTGATCGTATTATTCTTAAAACTTCTATTGGAACTTCACCTTTCAATTTAGTTTATGGTAAAGAAGCTGTGATACCATCAAATCTAGCTCTTCCATCATTAGCCCTAGTGCAATTCATTCAAGAAAATCCTTCCTCATCCATTCAGTTGAGGTTTGATCAAATCCTTAAATTAGAAGAAGATAGAGAAAAAGCAAAATATATTCATGAGAAACATCAACAACTTGTAAAATCTTCTTTTGATTCAAGTTCCACCGGCTCAAAAAATTTGTCAATTAGTGATCTTGTTCTGAAATGAGATAAAGCACATGAAGAAAAAGGTAAGCATACCAAATTTTAGAAAATGTGGCTTGGACCATTTTAGATTTTTGAAAAGATAGGCTCATATACATTCATACTTCAAGATTTAATAGGAAAGAGAGAATCTCTTCCTGTAAATGGGCTTGTCTTAAAGAAATTCTTTTCATAAGGAGGTAACCCCTTCTTACTTGTACATATTCCTTTCTGCAATTTTTATTTATTTTTGTAAGTAAAGGTTGTTAATAGTCTTTAATTGACTTTTTACTATTAGAAAATTGTCTTGGAAAGAATGTTATAAATACTTATTTTAGGTAAATAAGAATTTTCAAGGAAATTATTACAATTTTGGATAGTTTAAAATAAAATTTTAAACTTTGAAAATTTGTTCAAAACATTTGCATGATCTTTTGAAACCTTAAAGAAAATGTCAATCATTATAAGTTTATTAAGCAGAGAAAGGTTATCTCTAAAAAGTAAGAACTTTTTTCAAGCTTTGGCAAACAAAAAACTCTGAAAATTGTCATCCACTTATTCTTAAGGATACAACTATTTCACCCCATCCATTTCGGTCGTGATTTTTTAGAATGTAATTCTAAGAAATTATATGACAAAATTTAGGAGATAAGAGGTCTCATCATGAGCCTACTTACCATGATCATAAGAATTAATAAAACTGACATTACCAATACTGCATACCAAAACAGGGTAATGGCTTATAAAAGTAAGACAAGGGGTCTCATCACGAGCCAACTTGTTCAGTTTAATTACAACTAGTGAATGGCATTGTTACTAACTGGCTACCAAACCAGAACAATGGCTCTTAAATTAAAAAAATAAATAAAAGACAAAAAACATAAGATAATATGTCTTATGAATTTATTTTTAAAGAGTCATAATCTTAGTTGGATGGGATAATGGATAGTTAATGGTTAAAAGATAACCCTGTCGAGACTATGAACATTTGCTGGCAGCAGAGGCAATGCCTGTGACAATAGAGTATATTACAAAAAGCTAAATTTGAAGAAATCCACTTACTTTATTATTATCAACCAATCAAAGCTTGAAATAACCCAAAAATTGATTTTTCTTTGAGGAATTAGAAAGAAATTGTAAGTGATTTTTATTCTTTTTCACAGTTAGATTTTATTTGAATTATCTTAAGATAAGTTTTTATTATCTTTAGAAATTTTTACTTACTAAAAATCTAGTGTTCATTTCATTTTTTTCAGAGATAATTGTTTCTTCCAATGAATCGCCAATTGTTGTACTGTACAACAAACCTCCAAATTTTTAAATTTTAGAATAAAATCCCATTTAGAAATAGGTGCCCTTTTTATATCTCTCTTCCTAAATAGAAATAAAAGACTTATTGATAAAATGATACATATCACATTTTTATTCACGAAGTGTACAACCTTTAAAAATAACTTTCCGATTCGATGAGTCATAAAGCATTTTAATCATATCAAAAAAATTATAAAGTCTTTATATTGAAATGAACAGTAATCGCAATCGGAAACCTGGAGAATTGTTTAAATTTTTTTTCTGCTTTGTAAAATTTCCGATGCGATCACGCTCAATCGTAATCGCATTTCGATAAATTTAAAGTGTTGTGTTTCTTGTATATATTTCCGATGCCATCATGCTCAATCGCAATCACATTTCGGAAGAGCTAAAACATTGCATTCTTTTTTTTTTAAACTCCGATGCGACGGATCCTATCTCATTGCAATCACATTTTTGGAGAAATTGTTAAGCGGTTCATTTCATTTTAAATCTCCGATGCGATCTTCGCAATCAGAATTTTGTATAAGTCTTGTTTCATTCTTATTTTTAAATGAATTACGATGCGATTATAACTTAAATATCCATTTATTATTATTCATCATATTTCAAAGTTTTAAAAAGGAAATATATCTATACTTATTTCAAAATATGCCAAATCTCTAATTGTATGATAACATTAACTCACGAATCAAACGAATAACAATGATCTGTTTTGTTATTGAATGCATGAGTGTGACTCCCTAGAGGGCATTTAAGTTTTAAACCACGGATATAATAAATGCAAATCAGTGAATAAACCTTTTGTATAGCTGTTTTTCATTATTATGTCTTCACCTTGGCTGAAAGCTTCTCTTTGTCGCAGAGCAATAGAACATCCAATTTTTCTTTTCGCAGAGCAAGAGAAATACTCCCTGACACTGAAATGTCGAAGAGATTCAGGAAATCGAAAGCTACCATTGCTGCAAAATCCCCTGTGATTACTATGACGCCTAAAGAAAAATCAGCAAAACTTAAGCTAGTTACAGACATCTCCTGCCAGGGACTTGGAAAAATGACATGGGAAAATGTTTACAATCTATTAGAAAAGGAAAACCTTATATTTGTCGAAGCAAAGGCCACAGTTCTTGACGAAGCCGACTCAGACTCTAATTCTGAAAGTCCTCTTGGTTCATTGGCAAACTCATTCCTGCACAGAGTTGCTGCTCCGACAAACATTTTCCCGTATTATGATGTTATTAGATGGATGATTGATAACGTGTCTATCAAAGACAGAATTTTTTTTTCTGCATCTGGAGAAATCTTCGGGTCATTCAGACCAGAAGATATCAAAGCAATGTACCACCTTCCTGACCCACAAAATATTTATAGCAAAGATATTATCAAAGAATTTGCTGCAAACAATGAAAATCAGTCAGAACCAATTAGAAAATGGAGAAGGGCTCCTGAAAAGCACAGGCATGAGGCATCAGGTATGTACTCCATGGAGTCTCTTTTGCCTCCATATTGTTATGTCGCAGCTATGATGTGTAGATTGTTTGGTAATGATAACTCGACTAGATTTTCCATTCAAATGGTTCCATTGATACATGTTGCTATTAATTCTGAGATAATGGACTGGGTTGTCATTTTTTCTGATAAGATAGACAATAGAGTTCTGGAATACAGGAAAGACAAAAATTCAGGAAATTTCACTCCTTTTTGTGTTTGTGCTTACATCCTAGATGCCCTCTGTTTCAATTCGGAATTTCCCTTATTAGGATGGAAATGGACTCCTAAAGAACTTGTCCCAATTCATATATATCACAAGTTCTTATGGAAGGAGCATTTAAAAAATCATGTTTACAGAGTCTGTCATGGTTTTCTTATTCCGATTTACCAAATCATTTTTGGCCGATTCCCTCCTAGACTTTCTGACAAAGCTAGAGTTGATTTTTCCTCTATTGGAGATTGGTTCAAGGAGGAAAAGTTCACATATGTTAGAATTTTTGGAAGTATTGTAGAGCCACACATCCTTCCTTTGTATGTTCTAGACAAACTGTTAGCACAGGAAATTTCTTATTAGCTGATAGTAGAAGGTATGTCTAGAACTTTAAAGAACAAAAAAAAACTTATGTGGCCTACTTTTCCTTTCAAATGTGGTGACTATACTCTCAAAAATTTTGTCCATGCTGAAAAATAAGTTGTTAAATTAACCGATCTTAAACTTTCAACAATTCCTGGAAGGAAATATGATCTCAGGAAGGTGGAATATGATTTTACTACCTCTGTTTCAATTGCTCGTTTCGAACATGAACCAAATGTCTTTGATGATTTATTTGTTTCTGTAGATAAAATGTCCCAAGTTTTTTATTTGGCCAAGTCTAACCTTCAGGCTGAAGAAATGAGTAAATTTTTATTATTTATAAGTTAGAGGTTACTCAGAGTTCTTTTGGATCAGTTGAGGATTTATACACAGGGATGTGAACCACAATAGAAGGATACAGGAAGTACATCTGGAAAAGGAGTAACAGGAACTAGTCCTGTTTTGGAGAAGAAAGATGATAGCAGCAGAACTAACACTGAAAAGACAGAAACTGCTGCTAAAATTGATGTACAACAGTCTTTGGCCCAAGCAAGAAAAGAAAGAATAGGTACTGATGCCCATGTGCATATTGAAAAAGGAGGCACAGACAGTAAAAATACTGAACACGCACCTAAAAGTGATATAAACAATAGTGAAAATTCTCAACTTGGAGAACAAGAAGCTATCATTTGTTGAGACAATATGAACAATTTTCCCAGCAAATAGGACAACAAAACACTCACCGAGTTGATGATCCAAAGGACCAGGATGTAGAAATCATCCCTAAAAACCCCACAAGTGAGATTATGTTAAAGATAGAAGAAATCCCTCATTTGGATGTATTCTACAGTCCCAAACATAGGGCCGCGGTAAGAAAACAGAGGAAAAGGAGGAGAACTAATCAAGATGCAATTTTGGCATCACAAGGGGAAGTCATGAATATTGTTTATAAGAGTGCTGAGGTGAATCCATCTAAGGATCTCACCAAATTGTCTCAATATGTAGGTGCCTATAGTGCTGCTACTATAGATAAAGCCTCTGAAGTTACATAGTTAATGAAGCAACATCAACTAAATCAATAAATAGAAAAATTACAAGATCTTCTACAAAATAAACAGACTTTGAAGATTGAACAAGAAAAGATGTTTCAATCTAAATTAGACAAGTTCAAAAATTATCCTCGTCTAGATCAATTCAAAAATGAAGCCTTGGAGACAAAAAAATTATTGTCTCAACAATTAAATGAATTTTGTCTAAATATTGCAGAAGAAGAATCTCTATGTGAGTTAACATCTTCCTTGATAGATGAAGGAGTCACTCTTAAAATTGAATTTGATGAAGCTAAAGAAAAGATCTCCAAATTTATTTTATGGCAAGACTCAGAATTAGGGAGAAAAGCAGATCTTTCCAAGATTATGGAGAGACATAAAGAGATTATTTTTGCAGAATGGGAACATCGCTTGCTCAAAGCAGAAAGGGCCACATCCAAAGCTAAAGGAATAATGAACAATGTAACACAGATGGTGAATGATAACTTATATGCAATCAATTTAATTGCAGATTGTAGTCCTGGCCAATTACCCAGAGTAAAAGAAACTGATCATAGATGGAAACAAGAGATAATTAATAAAAATCAGAAAATTGGCCAATTACAAGGAATGTCATGGGATACAATGTGGATTTATCTCATCAAGCCACATAGTCAACAAAAAACAATTAAATTTCTCTCAAATGCCATTGATTGCATCATTCCCGAATTCTCCAATGCCACATGTACAGGGCGGTTGCATTCAAAGCTTAGTCATCCTGAAGAAGTGAAGGAAATGCTTAAAATCTTCCATCTTCGCACATCTACCGCAACAAATGATCAATGAGTTGGTTTTCATCAAGATCACATCTCTGTTTTAGATATTTTTAATTTAGATAGATTGTAGGAATAGTTTTAGTTATTTTTGTTAAGTACCTATTTAAACCCCTTTCATGAATTTAGAAAGGGGTCCTGAATTTGTAATATTTTGACTTAGAGATTACATTTCTGTACTCCATTAACTCCTATATTTTTATAAAGGATCACATCCGGTGATTCTCTGTGAAATTATCTTTAAGAATTGCATTTTTGTATCTTGGAGTTGATTTTACATTGAAGTTGTTGGATTTGAATATCAGATTGCATTGGAAAGTATCGAGATGGATATGGTATTTCTATCTATTCACTGTTAGTTTCTTTTGTTATATGATATTCTCTTTTAAATTGCTATTGTTTATGTGTACTTGTTTCACAATATTTCTTTATACATATCATTTCTGAGTGTGTTGGAAATATTTATCTTTTATAGTATATGCAAGCAACATATTATGATGAATGCAATATGTTATTATAACTCTGTTTAATTTCTTAAACAGAGTTATCTTTATTTGTTACTACATATTTCAATTAGAATATAATACATTTTCATGGTTATTGGTTAATTGAAACAATTTAAAGTTGTATTCACATTTGATGCCCGGGTTAGTTTTAGAGTTATTTCATCAGTATTTAAATTAGATTAGATAGTTTTATTTCAGTCATTTAGTCACATTTTCCCCCATCCAATCATTCCATTACCAACCCATTTAAATTACTAGGAAACTGGTCCTATAAATCCAGTCGAAGCCACCACACCAAATGGAAAAGGAGCTGTCCTAAGGTCCTGACCGGGTGGTTATCCCCCAATGTTTAAAGCAACTATTTTCGAGGCTTCAACAGGCCAAAAGGGGCTTAAGGCCTTAATGCTAAAAAACTGGGTTTTTAGGCCAAAATGAAGGTTTTTCAGAGGATTTTGAGGGTTCTGATAAGGGAGAAAAGGGTTTTTAAACCAAATGAAAGGGGGACATAAGGTTTAAAAAGGGTTTTGGAATAGTTTAGAAGTCAAATGAAGGTCTTTATGGATGAACATGGAGAATGAAATGGAAAAGTGTAATGAGGGAAAAAGGAGCCTCATGAGTAGTTTTTTCTCTCTTGGTAAACAACAGGTATTTTAGGACTAATAGTGAAAAAATAGTGAATATTAACTCAAAGGATAATAATCATCATAAAACTTCAAAAGAGGATAATTTTTCAAAGGGAACTATCTCTTGAAGTTTTGAAGATAAATTCTAGCCACCTCTTGGTATAACAGAATTTATAGGTGGCTAACAACCTGCAACACCACAAGCCCTTCAGAGTTAGAAGTTACACCTAAAAATGCAGAGCTAATTATGAAAATGAAGAGATAGAGGCATAAAATTACAATTACCTGAGTAGTTAACTCTGCAAACCATAATAGCAACCCTGCAAGGGAAAAACACAAAGGAAATAAAAATAAGTTAACAACCTAAGTATAAATTAAGTGAAGTACCTGTGTGAGAAAATGGGTTTGGGGAAAACTTACCATCTAAGGCAAGAAAGTGACTGTACTTAGCGAATGGAATTAAAAAACTGAACTTCGAACCTTAACCGCAAGGTAGAAAACAAGTCGTGGGAAAAAACTCAACACTAAGCAAGACTGCATGCGAAAGCTGCGAGAGAAAAAAATACTCAGTATCAAATTTAAGAGGTGGGTATCAAATACGACATGCTAATAATGTAAAGGTTATTGTAGGGCTGTGAGATCAACCTCTTACCTGTAATGGCAGCATGGCCACCAACGTCGAGTGGAGGAGCCCAGGAACTGAGCATTGTAGAGTTGCAGAGAATTTGCAAAGAGAAACGCCGCAGAGCCAAACTCACAATGAGAAATTAGTTAGGGTTTTGGGAGGGGTCATTAACCTAAGCCGGAGCTCAAAGATCATAACCGTTGATTGTTTAACCTAAAATCCAACAACGATCATGAGGTTAGGTGTCCTCACTTGAATACAGAATCCCATGCAAGTACCCTAACCTTATTTGCCATTAAAATATTTAACCATTGGCACGAATATCCTTATTCAAATGTTAAATATGAAATCAAGTTTGGTGATCTATCAAACCGCCATAGTCCCATCGGGGTTATGTATGCGTTCCATAGTACCAATAACATTTATAGTCAACCAGGATATGATGTCAAATGAATTCGGAATATGATAAATAGAGTAAAGTTGAAAAAGAAATAATTTGATACGTCGGTGTTATTAAAATAGGGTATTGTAGTCACGACAAGCTCGAGAAAGAGAGAATGGCTGCAGCTAGGGTTTCTCTACACCTTGCCACCGTCGCCGACTCTGAGGCTGCAGCTCCAAGGAATGCCTCACTCGGCTATGCCACAACCACTACATACTATCCAACAGCTACAGCTACAGCTACAACTCCCCTCAGTTTCCTAGAAAAGGACCCGCTTCAGGCTCCTCTACTCCTAGCAGTCGCCGACTTGGTCAAAGGTGTAAGTTTCATGGGTTATACAGACTGCGCCTCTGGTGCACATGCCTTGACAGCTAAAGCACGAGTTGTTGCCTCCCTCTGCATCGAAGAGGAAACTCAGATCTGGTAAGGAGGTGCATCGCTCCGACACAATAAAAATGCCCATAAGAAAGCTAAAGCCTGCATAAGAAAAACCGCAAACTCTTCCCCAGCCGAAACCCTGCAACAAATTAGCTTCTCGGCCCTGCAAGCCAGGAGTGTGTGGGTACAACCGTAGGCAAAAAATATCCAGTTTCAGGATGACGACATTCATCATCTAGCCTCAATCAAAGACAAAGGCCTGACGAAGCTTGGAGTACACGGATCAAGAATGGCACAGACTCAGATTCAATTCTATGGGCAAGGGTTTTATTATCATCCCTCCTCATCTTATCAGATCCAGATCTTGTTTCTCTTAGGCAGAACCTTGTTGCATTGGGTGCACGTAACTGATCTGGTGCAGAACCTCTTGCGTGACCTTGAAATCAGGCTAGATATCCCCTCTACTCTTCAAAGACTGATTTATGAAGGTAAACAACTAGATAACCCTCTTCCCCTTTATTTTTACAACATTGAAAGAGATGCATCGGTTGTGCTCACCCTACGTCTGCGAGGAGGAGCTTCTGGGCAGCCTTCCTCCACTCCTGCTTTCTCCTACAAAGACGCAGTCCATGCACAGCCTTCCAAGAAATCTGCTCAACTAGCTGAGGCTCCCAAGCCTTTTTTGGTGGATAAAATGGAGGAAATTCCCTCCATTGAAATCTCTCATCCATCTCTGGATGATCAATACCAAACGTTTGCAGAAACCACCATTATTTCCAGATTTAATGGTCTGTGGCCTCGAACAGTGGACCTATACCAGTGGACCTATACCAGTGGATCTACTCCAACTGGACCAATAACAACAAGGTCTTCCTATGCTTGAAAGGTTTCTTTATTGTGGTGTTCACATTAAATGAAGACTATCAGAAAGCCTTAACAGGATGCCCATGGTTCTAGGGATCAGCAGGGCTATTCCTCACCCCTGGTTTCCAGATTTTGACCCCACTACAGCAGTCATCACCCAGCTTCCCATTTGGGTCAGACTTCCGAACCTCCCTTCACATTTATGGCACTTTTCTATCTTCCAAGGGATTGGAAACACCTTGGGCCGCTTCTTAGCTACGGATACCTAAAAGGGGGAGAAGGGAATATATAACTTTGTTAGAATTTGCATGGAAATAGACATAAGAAAGGGTCTACCTAATTAGATCAACCTCAAAATTTGGGACTTCCATTGGACACAACCCCTGGACTATGAGAACACCACCTTCCAGTGTCGCCACTGCCATCAAACAGGGCACCTACAGAACACATCTATCACGTCCCTCGACAAAAAGAAGACCACCATTCGCAAATAAAAATCCAAAAGTTGGAAACCATGTGACCCACCTCCCATGGATGACATAGAGTCCTTCAGCTCGAATGAAGAAGAGATTGCAGCAGAAAAGGAGGACGTTGAGCACCCGATGTACACGCCTACAGCTAGCCCTGAGGTTCCCTCCAGTCCTCCAATTTTGGAGAAATTCTCTCATGAGTCAACCTCCTCAGATTGAGAGAAGGAGATTCCTCCTTCATAGAAAAATAGTCTGCAAGTGGTTCCTGCCCAGTTGCACCATAACGACTAGGTCAAAGTCAGTAAGAAGGTAAAAAATGTCATCTGGAAGATTCGATCCATTGTGGGTAGACTCTTTGTCTAGTCCTTTGATTTCTGTTATCCTTTATGATCTTTTACTTACTCCATGTTTTCTATTAGGGACTGAGGTTGATATATTATCATTTTCGGCTCCCATGCTATTCAGCTTCGCTTGATTGTAATCTCTTATTGTACTACATGCTTTCTTAATAGAATTATTCTTATTTAGAAAAAAAAAAATAGGGTATTGTAAATAGCATTAAGATATGTCAAAGCATTATTTGGATAATTTTAAACCAAGGAATTATGAAAATATCGCCATAGACCTAATTTAATTGTGGAGCTCCAGAATTTCAGATTTAAGACCATATGTATTATAAACATAGTAAAAGTAATTTTTTTTATGGAACTATCATTTATGTTACATCCATATTTATAGGCAAAAAATCGAGACTACTGATCATCTGTTTAAGGACGATCTATGAGAAATTTCAGGCACGTGGAAAATAGAGGAGTAGAGAAGGTTGGTGGTCCGTGTGTCAGACACCTAACCATATTGAAATTTTCTATCTTTATACTTTTTAAATAGTTTAAGATTTACTCCAACAATGCTATATATCTTGTAACTTTTGTACATACATAATTGTTTTGGACGAGATGTAAAAAAAAATTCTTTCGTTTTTCTGCTATTACTATGACATGGATAATATTGTTGCACTCTAGAACTTTATTGGGGTTATTTTCCCTTAAGGGATGCCTGATTTATTTAATTTTTTTTGTGACTCTAGGGTGTTTCTCCAATATGGAGGCCCTGATCTCTATTATGGTTTATGTTTCTTATGCTCACCAAGGCTTGATGATACATTATATTTTATGGTGCTTCATGATCTTTGGGTTTTTGCTTTTTGTCTTGATTTGGATAGAAATATATGTTGGCCTCTCTTTGTAGTGGTCGTTGAACTCTTAATGAATTTTGCGGCATATACGATGTAACTTTTTGTTATATATATATAAAGTTTGATTTTTTTTTCTTGGAAATAAAAATATGCAAAATATACCAGCATAGGTTAATAAACTCATCCCCCCACTCAAAACCTATCTAAGCATAATCCAAGTTGGAACCATGTGAAAATGGGTACATATTTCAAGCACTCTCTGAAATTACAAAATTAGTCATACCAAACGGTAACTCATATACAAAATATAACGACATAGGTTAGGAAATTCATCTCCCCACTCACAACCTATTTAACCATAATCTTGTGGAAACTAGCATATCATGAAAAAAAAAGGACCATATGAAACACCCTTCCTAGTAACAAAGTAACAACGTGTCATCACAACACTACTACAATGCAAAAATTACGCTAATATAATCCATGGTCCATCCAAAATAAATCAATGGAAATATGCTCTAAAGAAGCCACGAGAGAAGTGTCAAAGAGTATGTGCACCATAATAAACACATAAATTTATAAAGTGACGACTGTCATCCAATGAGTTTATTTCATGATGAAAGTAACAAGGTGAAATATAATTCAATATGAGGTGTAACAGTCTATAAAGGATATGCTTCAGAACTCTACAGTTTACATAGAGTATTTTAGCAATGGATTACCTCTAAAAATGTAATTATTTTTGTTGGCCCTATTCATTGGAAAGGAGTCATTTTAGAATACTATCAGATGATAGATAATGTGGAAAAGGAATATAGAACAAATAAGGTTGACAATAAGTTTCTTTTATAAAAAAAGAGATGCAAATCTACTTTCAAATTTGCACAAGACTACAATGTGTAAAGAAGGATTGGCATTCTGTGTGAGGATGTAGAGTCCCTTGAAATTCCAGTGAACTTCGATATGATTATAGACTTATTGTGAGGGAGGGGTGACCTGTAATTCATGGCCCAACTCATTATTATAGTTCAGAAATGGTATATAAGGTGCACTTTCACAAAATATTATTTGTAATTTCCTATACAAAAAAGGGTAAAATATGAGAATTATCTTTGGAACTCCCTTTGTTTACTTAGTATCTTCACTCTTGAAGTGGATTAAAATGAAAAAAATAAACCTTAAATTGTTTTTTTTTTTAAATGAAAATAAATATTGATACAATGAAACTATCTTGAACATTTTTTTTGAGATCTAATATTGACCTTTCAAAGAACATGAAGATGTGGGAGGAGCAATAATTATGGGTCGTCCAAAAGAGACATGGTTTACCAACTTTGTTAGATCTGATAATTCTTGTGTAAGCACAACAAAACCAAGAGAAACCCACAAGTCTGAAACTGTTCCAAGAAGATTGAAGTTGATATATTATTTTAGACATGGGATATGCATTAGTAATAGTTGTTGCATCTCTGCATTTCCATCCTACCTTGCCTCCATCCATTGAATTTGTAAAGAGGATCTTATTAGGTTGTCCTAAAGTTATCTGTTGGTATTCCCTTGTGTTTCTACGCCCACTTTATCTATCCCATGCTTCGGCAAACCCCATCCACATTCATTAGGCCAATATTAACCTCCCACTAATGAGCCAACAAGATCATATAACCTTATGTTAAGAATTCTATACTTTAACTCTGAGCATAATGATATAACATAATATATCAATTCATTTTTTTGTATATTTAATGTTGGAAAAGTTCAAAGGAGGTAATAAAGTCCAAATACATCAAGGAGGTAATAAAGTCCAAAGACATCGCCATCTACATGAGAGCACAAAACATCGAATTGAAAGCCTTTATTTTTCCAAATGAATAAGTTCGTTATCCATAGGATGTTTTCACATATTCAATAAGAAATCATACCAACCCACAGAAGTATGGAAGGTGACCTAATGGAAATGTCCTTCAGCATGTTGAGATAGGATAATAATTACATTTTCAGGAAAAAAATAAGTCGTCAAAGATATGTCTTCCACAATTCAACACACATCAAGAGAGACAGTCAGAAAAAAATTCTAACTGTAAAATGCAGGCAAACTGATCTCATACGAGAAAAAGGACCGTCAAATTCCAACCCCGATTCTACCTAAAATTTCTTGAATGAAAGAATGAATGTGATCTGACATGAAATAAAAAAATATTGAGAGGATCAGTTTTTGACAGCTTGGAAATAGTTGATGTCGACGCAGTTCGTGGTTGTGCAGACGAGGGTGCTTCCAGGTGCAAGGATTGACCCCAGAAAGCACCGAAAATTAACAAAAGGCATAATAGTAAGAACGTGGGCGAGGGAAAAATATTTGGAATAGTATGGAATGGTATTTGGACATATGGCATAGTGATATGATTTACAAATGTTGAGCTTAAAAGCATAGTGATATGATGTACAAATGTCGATTTTAAACAGAAAATGTTGACTAAAATCTAAGGTAGATTGATTCAAAAGGAAAATCCTATCCACCTAAAATGTTGCAATACACACACACACACACACACATATATAAATATAAATAAATAAACAATTTATTGTTATGAAAAGATTTGTTAACAAAATAAAAGCTTAAAATTTTATTTACTATAAAAATAATTTATAGCATAAAAATATTTATAGAAAATTTAAAGAAATATTTATTTTATTCCATTTAATTTTTACTATTTAATAAATAAAATAACTAGCCTCGAGAGAGTTACCCATTCCTAATCTACCATGATTCCACACCCTTTTAAAGACATCTAAAAATCTATATTAGGTCTAAAACGAGTTTAATAAGGCACTTTTAAAGACATCTAAAAATTTATACCATCTCTAAAACCAATTTAACAAGTGTGAGTGGATACTGCACCCTTTTAAAAACATCTAAAAATATATACTATCTCTAAAAACAAGTTTAATAAAAATATATACTATCTCTAAAAACCACTTTAATAACTATGAGTCTCATATGGATAATAGTCATGACTATATTAAAATCCCTCAAAAATAGGGTTTAAAAAGTATGATCAGTCTCATATAGAAAATGGGGTTGAACAATAGGTTTTAAGAAGTATGATCAATCTTATATATATAATGATCATATGAGTTAATAATAGAAATCCCTCAAAATTAATTATTTCACTAAAAATAGAGAATTGTATTTTTCTATTTATATATTCATTTCAAAATTAATTCCACACCCTTTTAGATACATCTAAAATTCTATACTAGGTCTAAAACTAGTTTAATAAATATATATACTATTTCTAAAAATGAGTTTAACTAGTTTAATAAATATGAGCAGTCTCATATGGATAATAGTCATGACTCTAAAAATCCCTCAAAAATAGGGTTTAACTAGTATGATCAGTATCATATAGAAAATAGTGTTTAACAATAAGGTTGAACAAGTATGATTAGTCTCATATAGATAATGATCATATGAGTTAATAATAGAAATCCCTCAAAATTAATTATTTCACTAAAATTAGAGAATTGTATTTTTCTATTTATATATTCATTTCATCAAAATTAATTTCAATGCTATTTATATATTCATTTATTCAATAAAAATACAAAATTTCATTTTTCTATTTATATATTAATTTCAAAATTAATTATTTCAATTAAAATAGAGAATTGTATTTATCTATTTATATATTCATTTCAAAATTAATTATTTATTTCAAAATTAATTATTCCAATAAAAATAGAGAATTGTATTTTTCTATTTATATATTCAAATTCAAAATTAATTAATTATTTCAATAAAAAATAGAGAATTGTATTTTTCTATTTATATATTCATTTACATATTCATTATTCATTTCAAACTTAATTATTTCAATAAAAATGGAGAATTGTATTTATCTATTTATATATTCATTTCAAAATTAATTATTTATTTCAAAATTTACTATTTCAATAAAAATAGAAAATTTTATTTTTCTATTTATATATTCGAAATAAAAATTAATTAATTATTTTAAAATTAATTATTTCAATAAAAATAGAGAATTGTATTTTTCTATTTATATATTCATTGCAAAAATGATTAGATAAAATAAATAAATAAATAATTCAAGTTGGTGAAAAAAAATTAAAAAGTTTGAAATTATTTTTTAATTGTAAAGATGTATTCCTTGTAAAAATGATTAGATAAAATAAATAAATAATAATTCAAGTTGGTCAAAAAGTATTTAAAAAGTTTGAAATTATTTTCGAATTGTAAAGATGTCTTCCTTCTAGATATGGATCTTTTTATGACTCTCCAATTTGAGAACTACTGTGAACCACAAAACTAACTAAATTAGTTGATTAGATAAAATAAATAAATGATAATTCAGGTTGGTAAAAAAATATTTAAAAAGCTTAAAATTATTTTCGATTTGTAAAGATGCCTTCCTTGTAGACATGGATCGATGGATAGTTTTATGACACTCTAATTTGAGAACTAATGTGACCCACAAAACGAACTAAATCAATTGATTAGATAAAATAAATAAATAATAATTCAGGTTGGTAAAAAAATATTTAAAAAGTTTCAAATTATTTTCGAATTGTAAAGATGTCTTCCTTATAGATATGGATTGTTTATGGCTCTCCAATTTGAGAACTAACGCAACTCACCAGTTCTAAAAATACTGTCATTCTTTAGATAATCCAAAAAAATTTTTGGGGCTAATGCTATTCTATCCAGAGGCCCAAAAAAGTGAATGGTTGTGACTAAACTAATGAATGGTGGAAATAAAAAATGTGCCCATGTGTTTTAAAATGAATTCTTTCACCACTAATATTTTTATGATATTAATGAATTTTTTTTTTAAATGAATACCTTCTTCATGCTAATTTTAGAATAATTTAGAACATTCTGTGATGGAAAATTTTAGGGGCTAATATTCGCATATGGGCTAACTTTCCATGGTTTTTCCAAAAAAAAAAAGATTTGCCAATTTCCACTTTTTCTAAAACATATTGGCCCAAATTTTACAATATAAAATTATTTTACATTAAAAATCGCCAACCTTATATAAATACTATATATAAAATCAATATAAATTTGAATAATTTTACAAATATATCAATAAATTTTTTATAGTTTTCATATTACGGCCTAGTGAGATTAGTCAATGTTTTAAACTTCAAGATAATTTTCCATCCTTCAAATTTTCCCTGATTTTGTCTACTTGGATTGCGAATCTATGATCAAAATTTCCCTAGTATAGGAATTTTTTGTAGAAGAAGACTTAGTGTTAGAAACAAATTGCTACGCCTCATCTATTTTCACATAAAACCCTAATGACTACCCTGCTTTCGAGCCTATGTGTTTGTTAATTGCACAAAAAATTAATGATTGAAGAAAAAAAAGCATCATCTATGACAAAAGATTAGAAAACCTGTACATCCATCCCCAAGAAGGCACAAAATCGAGGGGAGATGCAAGGCGAAACAACCCTGCACAACCCTTGTGAAAAGCAAGAAAAAAGTATAATTAATAATTTGACCTGCTTGCAAGCTCACCTGCAAAGGCAAGGTCATAGAGAAATTGAAATTTCACACACATGGATTCTCATGGCCATAATTACGATCAACAAAAAGCTTAACTAAAATATCTCGGTGGTCGGTCTATAGATCGAATCCCGTGCCACAGATCTTTACTAAACTATATACATATATTACATAAAGATCATAATCTAACCTTCAGTCATGAGTTGTAAAACCACGACACAGTCTTCACGCTTTATGAGCGATATGCCGGTTACACCATAATCCTTGCAAGATCCAGAATCTAGCGTTCGTATCCTCGACTTCATGCAAACACATAAATAATAATCTTTAAAACAAATATATCTTTCATGAAAAACTAAAAAAATACCAAGCATGGCTTCGTGTTAATAGAACCTAAAATGGAGAGGCATAATATATCATTACAGACCAGGGATCAATCCAAGCATTCGAGGGAACGAATTTTTTCCGAAACTAATCCTAAGCCAGAGATTTAAAGCACTCGATAGTGAAATCGATGGCAAAAATCTAGGACGCCTTTTGTAGGACGAGGAGGTTATGCAACCTTTTCATCTATAGGCTTCTTCCATGTTTTGTTATTAGCTTCTTCTTCCCCTATTTGCTTCTTTAAATTCTCCAACTCCTTATAGAAACAACCAACATTTCAAATTCCAAAATAAATGAAAAAGAAATTTAATTTGAATGACCTAAATATCAAATATGCCTATTTTATGAAAAGACATAGAAGACATAAAGTATACCTTAGATGGTCATTGTGGATTAAGAAATAGCACACACAATACTTTATCCACTAATAGTGACTCCTAATTCTCGTCAATATTCAGATCAAGACAATCGTCATGTTTCAGTTTTGATAAAAAAAAATAAACATTTCAAATTCCAGTGCCTTAAATCCATAGAAAGAATTAAATTATTATTGTTTAATATATATTTCTTTTACAAAGGAAGCAAATAGTGATCCAAGTTCACTTGATCTAAGTAAGTATATCTTAGAAAACATGGAAATTATAATAGAAAAATCCAAAACCATGGTTTACTTAAAGCTTTTACCAATATTAAAAAATCTAAAATCCACACAAGAGCGCTAATATTAAATTAATCAGAACACGGCACTCAGAAAATTAAAGATAAATAAATTTAATGAATGTCCCAGTCATGGAAATAATGGATAATTATGGTTGAAAGGTATAATAACAGTATGTTCCTCTTGAATCAAAATGGTTGGAAGTAGTGGATGATGGTTATAAGAGTTTCTAAAACAAAACTCCACTTACCAGTTCCATAGTAAATTCAACGCCTTCTATTACTTTCAAGATCCCAATTTTGAATTTCTCTTTTGTCTTCTTCCTTTCCTGAGAGTTTTATGGTTTCTCTAAAAAATTTACAACTACACCAAATTATCATCACTGTTAGAAAACCTCTTTTGGAAGCCGCACATAACATCATAACATATCATTGATTTAATTAAAAAAAAAGGTATATTGTCCATATCCATGCTCCCAATTACCATATAGCTCAAAATTTAAAACTAAGGCATAAAATTTGAACCTCCAGCCATCAAATGCGACGTTGGACTTGAGGTAATTCATCAACTCTGACAAATATTGTTGTATCTTGGGATTGGTGTGGTCCACGTCTGGGGCTTCCACGTATTCCTCTCTAGTGTCCGACTAGCTAGAGCCGCACGCATATGGCTTGTCATTCACAATGAACACCTTGGGGCCCTTGAACATGCACCAATATCCTTTATCATCCTGCTTCTCCCTGCACTGATGGTTTGTCATGATGTCGCTGATAGTCCCAATTCCCTTTTGGTAGAACACATTCACAACATCCTTTAGTTATTGCTCGCTCCCATACATGGATGAGTCTAAATCATAGAGATTCCTTAAAAAATAACCTAATTTCACAAAAAACACACATATATAAACTTACTCCAACTAGAATTGAGAACTCTAATCATGATTCTATCATAACTCACATGTGCATATAATTCTATTGTCTTGGATGAGTGTTTTGGCTCTACGGATAGACCCAAAAGTTACCTCACGAAAACATGAAACCCACTAAATTCATAAGCATACCTTCAGGAGAGAATAAATGTGTGGGAGGCGGAAACCAAATGTCTGTAATGCCGACATCCACTGCATTGTCTACAATTCTCTTCAATACTTTATACCATGGAGAAGAACTCTTGTTGATTCCCAATTGAAGCCCCGGAAAGGTTAAATTATGCAGCCCATCATTTCAAGTCCAACAAAAGCCATATGAAATGCCTTTCTAAATACACACAAGTGGAATTAACGTCAGTCCTACCCAGGGTTGGAATTTGGATTCCTCTTTACCCATCACACAATTTTTTTTTACGTTTTGGGTCTTTAAGCTTCCCATCAAGGAACATTATGTTTAAAAATTTTCCCTTAAGAGTGATGCTTTGATAATAAATTAACCTTTTACCAACAAAATTTTGATTAAAAAACTACCCTTCAATAATACAATTATGTTAAAAAATTTCACATATTTATCACAAGAAAAAAAATGATCATAACACACAATGGCTTACTAAATCTTGAATCCTGGTTTGAAATTGCATGGAGCACTTGCAATAAAATCTCAATAAAATATCATTGGGAGGGACATACCATAAAATTTGTATATATCAGATATGACTAAGGAGATCTTATGGGAATGCCCACATTATTTTTTATTGCTCGGATAAATCTAGGGTTTTAACTTGGATATCATTATGTTATTATTGAGGAGATTTGACTAAAAAATATACATAATATGAACTCAAAAAAGGTAAGACAACTCCTTGAAGTATGTAAAATACATGTCAAAAGCTTCAAGATACTCCTTGATTGCCTCTAAAAAAATGTCATAATAAATTAAATAATATTTTAATGGAAGCCAAATAAGCGAGCATTCAATAGCTAAGTTTCTAATCAAGTGAAGAGAATCAAGCTAGCTATTGAAAGCGCTGGAAGTATCTCATTTTGTGTGAATAAATGGAGTGTTCAACTAAGGACATGAATTTATGTCAAAGTGATGTCATATATGTAAAAAAATAACCCAAATAGTCTAGGACACTCACACGACGACATTCAAACCAAATAAAACAATCCAATGAAATAATGGGAAGTTGGAACCATGTGAAAAAGGGTACATATGTCAAGCACTCTCCATAACTACAAAATCAATCATACCAAAGTGTAATTCATATGAAAAATACACCGATATTATTCATATAAATCAAAATGTCTCCATGGTCACCTTAGTGTGCCTTGGAGAAAGTACAAACAACTTTGTTGAACTTCAAATGCTTAAACTTCTCATCTGCTAGCACATTCATTTGGGCATTGATTCGGTTCAAATTTTTGGGGACTCCTTGAATGTCATAAATTTGTAACTAACAACACTCATAGATGTCAATTTTTTTTATTTATTTTTACTTCCAATTCTTGAGGAGATTCGGGCTCTCAAAATACATTTTATATTGATTTATGTATGTCATATTTACAAGGAACGGAACGAGACTACTGATCGTCAATCTACGAAAAATTTCGTGCACTTGGAAAAAAGAGGAGAAGAGTGGGTTGGTGGTCCATGTGTCGGACACGAGACCATATTGACATTTTCCTTCTTTCTACTTTTCAAACAGTTTAAGATTTGCCCCAGCAATGCTATATATCTTGTAGCTTTTGTACATACATCATTGTTTTGGACAAGATGTAAAAAAAAATTCTTTCGTTTTTCTACTATAACTATGACATGGATACCACTGTTTCACTCTAGAACTTTATTGGGGTTATTTTCCCTTAAGGGATGCCTGGTTTATTTAATTTTTGCTATGAATATGGGGTGTTTCTACAATATGGAGGCCCTGATCTCTAGTATAGTTTATGTTTTTTATGCTCACCAAGGCTTGATGATACATTGTATTTTTTGGTGCTTCATAGTCTTTTGGTTTCTAGTTTTTTTCCTGATCTGGACAGGAATCTCTATTGGCTCCTCTTTGTAGTGGTCGTTGAACTCTTAAGGAATTTTGCGGCCTATACGATGTAAATTTTTGTTAGTTATATATATATATATATATATATATATATATATATATATATATATATATATATATATATATATATATATATATATATATATATATATATATATATATATATATATATATATATATATATATATATATATAGTTTGATTTTTTTTTATTTTTTTCTTCTGGGAAAAAAAAGATGCAAAATATATCAGCATAGGTTAGGAAACTCATCTCCCCACTGACAACCTATCTATGCATAATCCAAGTTGGAACCATGTGACAAAGGGTACATATGCCAAGCACTCTCCACAATTACAACATCAATCATACCAAAATTCAATTCACATACAAAATATACTGGAATAGGTTAGGAAACTCATCTCCCCACTCACAATGTACTTAAGAATAATCTTGTGGCAACTAGAATATCATGACAAAAAAAGGACCATATGAAACACCCTTCCTAGTAACAAAGTAACAATGTATCATCAAAACATTACTACAATGCAAAGATTACTCTAATATAATCCATGGTTCATCCATAATAAATCACTGGAAATGTGCTCTAAAGAAGCCATGAGAGGTGTCGAAGAGTATGTGCACCCATAATAAACCCATAAATTTATAAAATGTTGATTTTCATCCAACGAGTTTATGTCGTGATGAAAATCACAAGGTGAAATATAATGCAATATGAGGTGTAATAGTCTATAAAGCATATGCTTTGTAACTGTAGAGTTTACATAGAGTATTTTAGGAATGGATTACCTCTATGTAATTATTTTTTTTGGCCCTTTTCATTGGAAAGGAGTCATTTCAGAATACTAATAGATGATATATAATGTGGAAAAGGAATACATAACAAATAAGGTTGACAATAATTTTCTTTTATGAAAAAAGAGATTCCAACGTACTTTCAAATATGCACGAGACTACAATGTCTAAATAAGGATTGGCATTATGTGTGAGGATGTATAGTCCCTTGAAATTCCAGCGAATTTCGATATGCTTATATGCTCTTCGTGAGGGAGGGGTGACCTGTAATTCATGGCACAACTCATTATTGTAGTTCAGAAATGCTATGTAAGATTCAATTTCACAAAATATTATTTGTAATAGCCTATAGAAAAAAGGGAAAAATATGAGAATTATCTTTGGAACTCCCTTTGTTTACTCAGTATCTTCACTCTTGAAGTGAATTAAAATGAAACGAACAAACCCTAAAGTGATTTTTTTTATATGAAAATAAATATAGATAGAATGAAACTATCTTCAACATTTTTTTTGAGATCTAATATTGACCTTTCAAAGAACATGAAGATGTTGGAGGAGTAATAATTATGGGTTGTCCAAAAGAGGCAACTGAGAACATTATTATTTTTGCGAAGATAAGAAGATTCATGACACTTGGTATGGCGTTAGACATATTTGACAAGCTCTTCATAGTCTTCAGTTTGTGTTGATGCAAAAATTGATGCCGTGTCGAGAAGACATGGGTTGTGATCTTCTGATTGATGATGTACAGATTTGCGATGTTGGGGTTGTTGCGGGTTCCAAGCAGTGATTTAATGGTCAAAATATTTTTGAGCATTGAGATCTTATGTTTCATTATTCCAATCGAGGGCATCCATATTTGGTGCATCTTGCAACCAAAGAAATCCATGTATGTGTGCAAATCCTCTATGTTGCCATTTGTACTTGAATGCAACAACGAAAGCCATTATTGATATAGATGTATTGTAATTTAATAGTAGGTTTAAAGAGGAATGGTAATTAAAAATACCTACACGAATAGTAAACTGCATGTAGGCATTTTTGTAGGACTTCTTCAAGAAAAATTATAAATTCATAGTGCATATATTGGGATGTTAAATGTGGGTTTTTAATTATATTTTTAATTCTCCACTTGCAGTGATTGTTTGAATTTGAGAGAGCATTAGTAGGCATAATCTTATGCAAGTCATGCCATTTGGTATCAACTACACAATTATTCTTCTATTTCTTTTCAACATATTCCAATTACATTTTACCCTAAATACCAAAATGGATTGAAAAGTTAGATAGAGAATTATGAGTTTTTTCTAATGTGGCATGTTTAGTGGTAACACTATTGAAGAATTCAAACCTTCTCTGAGCTTTCCATTTTATATGAAAGAGGGATTTGACCTTTGGGCACCCAATAGGGAAAAACAACAATCCCAACTATGGCCAGATATTTTTGGTGAACAAAATTATTTGATCTTGTTAGATAAAATCCAGACTAGAACAAGAAGTGGTGAGATATTTGAGAAACATGTATATATAATTAATATTTAATAATTATTATTAAATATATGATTTTGTTTATATATTTAACACATAAAATATTATTTATTTATATATCTCTACAACAATTCTTGGGTGAGGTATATGCAATTAAGGTTTAATTATCAATTGTCAAGAGTTGTAGGGAGGCGTATATGATATTTTTAAATTGAAAAATTTGTAATTTAGTTTTAATAATTGAACAAATAATAATCAATATTTTCTATTTAAGTGTTTAAATATATTTTTATTGTTTTTAAAATTATATATATCTCTAAATCGTTTTATAAAATTTTATAAACATGAAGAATTATTCTAGCTTTTTACTTAATTTACATATTATCTTGTCTCACTATTGACATGATGATCAACCAACATTATCTTTGTACTGTATCTTTCTTAATATCATTCTCTTATTGTTTACTCGAAATGTTTGTTGGTTCATACTATAGACATGAATTATTGGATCATTCTCAATATCATTGTCTTCTTGTTTACTAAAAATGTTTGTTGGTTCATATTATAGACATGAAAGGCACTTTTTTGGATGTGTGATATCTGTTGCATCCTAAATTAAGAGTTATGGTATAATCCATATTTTACACTCATCACTATTGTTGTGACAACAATGCCAGGTCAATGGATTAGCATATATGATAGTTAAAATGAGGCATCTTAAAGCAATGTAGTTGTTTATCAATAGCCTATTGAAATAGAGCAAGGTTGTTAATACACTGTGAAACAATCCTTTTCTTTATTGACTCTTTCTGGAATCTATATCTCACAGTGCAATTTTTGGGTTCCTGGAGTTGGCACATGTAGTTTTTTATTTCTATATTTTTTTTGTTTACAATTACCATCATGATTTTAATATATGTTTGACTTTGGATCATTTTCTTGCAATATTTTTTGAGTGTTAAATTAAAATTCTCAATTACTGCTTATAAGATTGTTATGACTGAGATATTTTAAAATTTTTGGTTCAGTGATTTGGCATCCATCCTACAAAAAAATAATATTGAAGAAAGCATGATCCATCTCTTAACCATATTTTTTGAGGCTAATAATTTTCCTTCAATTAGGCACCAAGTGAAGAATTGAAACTTAGGTTCACAGTTATGTTTAATAATAATTTTTTTTTTTTGTATATAATCATATTTTAAGGTAATATAACTAATACATGAAATGATCATTTTTTTGTATTTTTTCTAGTTAATTTTTACTCACAATTATGTATACATTTTTAAAAAACACAATTTAAAATAATTTAACATATTATTTTGAGTTTCGATATTTTAAATTGAAAGCCTACTACCAAATTAGTTGGATTATCTACCTTAAAATAATATCCCTTCACTACAACAGATTCAAATCCTATTGCCAAATTAGTTGGATGATACTAAATTGGTACTATTGACCAAGCATCAACCTAATCTTTACTGAAGGTATTTCCATTGTTGATGATGATTGGAAAATAGTGGGTTCTCTAATGGTCTTTACCTTGGTTTTCATTCAGTGATGATGAAGCACATATTTTGGGAGTTTCAGTTCACTAAGAGTTGCTGGAAATACATTCAAGGCCATTATCAAGTTCCGTTTAAAGGAAGGATTGACTAGTATGTCACTTTGTTTGGTGATTGCAATTATCTGGTTCAATCCTTCTCCAAGGGATCTAACAATGCTTGTGAATTTTACCATATTATCCTCTAGAAGGTTAGGTGTAAATATGTCTTGAAGTATGATATTATCTCTTTGTCTATTTTGTGCCACGTGGCATAATGAGGTACATTTTCATTTATTGGCTAAGGGTGCCTTGTTGATTAAGGATGCCCATACTTTAGACTCCACATAATATGAAAATTTTATCTCAGTGGTAGTCCCATTACAAAATATGTTGTAAGGTCCATTGTATATAGTATATACCCTTCCACCTCCCCTTTCGATTTGATATAAGACAATTAAAAAAACAAATTCCTTCAATGTGCTTTTTTTTGTGGTATCACACTATCCACTATGACTATCAACAGTGGAAGACGTTTTCAAAAAAATAAAATGCCTTTAATGTGCTTAGTTTTATGTGTTATGATATTTCATAATTTATGTTAAGACTGTCCCTGGATTCGTATGTCAACTGAAAATTCCTTCCATTTTTCAAAGCATAAATTCTAAAATAAAATGCCTTGTAGATAGGTATTACTTAAGATTGTGCTCGTTGTCAAGTGTTGGGACAATATGCTCCCAAGTGGTAAATTTATTTTCTTGAGCTTTGATGCAATTCTTACATATCAATCTCCATATACCTAAAATGTATTTAGTGCTCAATTCGAAAGTAGCATGCATTGCAATTACATAATTTAATGAGATAGAAGCAATCAATCATCCTACGAGACCCCTCTAGTTCCGTGGTAGAATATGGCTATCAACAATTTTCCCATGCAACTAAAATTGGCATTTCCAACACCACTTTGATGTTTGTCACTTCCTCACATGTAATCAAAATTCTATGGTTTTAGCTCATTATTCCATGCTTCAACAAACTGATCATATCTACACTCACTCAAATAATATAAGATCATCCATCAACTTACCATATCTAGACTCACTAAAATAATATTGACAATCCAATAAGATATTTTCATGGGCTTGGGAGTATATTTGTAAATAAATTGAATTATTATAATTTTTGGCATGTACATATATTCTATTTAAAAAAATAAAAATAAAAAAATAATAATTTAAATCTTACAATTTAAAAATTATAATAAATTAGTGCAAGGTTAATAAAATTAAGTTAATATATAAATTAAATATTATTAATCTATTATTAACATTAAAAGAACACCATATATCTCAATTGGTTAAAATTAAAAAAATCATAAATTAACTAAATTTTGTTTTTATTTAAAATAATAATGATAACTTCTATTGGTAAAAAGAATTAATATAGAAGTAAAACATCAATTTAAAAAAAATGTAACAATATTAAAAAATAAATGAAAATATTTATGCTTAAAACGAGACAAAGATATTACCTGTTGTTTCATCTTAGTAAATTGCCCATTCTTGAAAATCAATATTTCTTCACAATGGTTTTAAATCTTTTATTGGTAAATAAGTAGTAAATTATATCTTAGTCAACTTTCATCATAATATTTCAATTATCATTTAATTATATGTTACCAACTTAAACCAAATATGCTAAGTAATTTAAATCTAATACAACAATTGTTATTTCAAATCAAAGTACAACTTTTCCAATTCAACAATTCCAATTTAACAATCCTATTGGCCTCTCTTTGCACCTTTTGGGGCAATTTCTATTTCAACCAAGAAATAACCGAATTTCAACCATTAGTTCCAATTACTTAACAACCAAGTAGTAGTTCCGTATTTAACAACAAAGGGGTAAAAAGGGTCACAAGGCACACACCAATAAATATAGGAGATATTGTATTAGATTCCACATGGTAGTCAATGATAAGTGATGGTGTGGATCCAATTGACGTAGATAATTATATCTACTAGACATGGTAAAGCAGTGAATTTTATTGGTTGATAGGGTGATTTATGATCAATAAATTCTATGAGGTTCAAGACAAGACTGATAAAAAAAAAATACTAATTATTTAAATTCATTTGAAAACAACTTTGAATAGCTCTACAATTAACAGCTAGGGATAACTAAGGAGAAATGTGACTTGGGGGTAGATTGAGAGGATCAAGAAAAGTATTTAAATTATTTGAAAACAACTTTAAATAGCTCAACAATTCACATCTAGGGAAAGTTGAGTATGAAGGTGATTTGGGGTAGATTGAGAGGATCAAGAAAATTATTTAAATTTATTTGAAAACAACCTTGAATAGCTCAACAAATCACAACTAGGGAAAGCTGAGGAGGAATGTGATTTGGGGTAGATTGAGAGGATCCAGATAGGGTAGCAAAGTAGATGGGATTTCATATCCAAGAAAAATGCGAGGACTAGCTGTATTTTAAAATAAAGGCTTTGGGGATGTGGAAAAAGAGATGAAATCGACTAAGCCTGCATGCCAGCCAATGACATTCTTGAGACTGTGATATAATGAACAGATTAAATTTACTGTGGGTTTTGGTTTTATTTAATTTTAGTCCAAGAAAATGTATTATATTATGCTTCCTTGATTTCTTTTTTAATATTTTATTAGTGTGAAATCTAATATAAGCAGCATGTAGTTGCACCATCCAATGCATATCTCAACATTTACAAAAAAAATCTCTTCTCCAACATTTTCCCACATTGTACAAACCCCTCTAAACATCTCCTAACCAAACTTTCAATAAAGTTTTTTTTTCACTTGAACTAGTTGTGATGGATTAACACTTGTCTCCATAATATCTTAACGAAGGCTATAACTTACTATTAGAATAAGCTCAACTCTTACTTCTATGTGTCTCCATGACTATGGAAAGCTAGAGGAACATACCATAAGAACAAAACCTGGTCAACTACATATTAAAAGCATATGCTAAAGTCAAATCTAATTTTTCTAATTCTTTTAATGAAAGTTTTATGAATATGAGAGGACATAGACATTATCAACTGAGATGCACAAGACAACACAACCACACATGATCTGCATAGAAACAATAGAGAAGCCAAAAATTTATTAGATGAAACATGAAACATTGTGTAATACATTCAGTACTTACCACTACAAACATTTCCCATCTGCAATGAATAAGCTCAGACTCCTTGTAGCGTTCCAGGGTCTCAAGTACGACTCCCAACTGCAGTGGATCAAATCCAAAATCAATCTCTGTAAATACACAACACATTGTTAAAGTTGGAAACCCATATGATAATAAAAATTCAAAAACCAAATTTATCTCACTCTCGTAATAACGAAATAGAAGTAGTTTTTCCCAGTCCCATAGATTTTGTATTCTCTAACTGCATAATAAAAGGGAAAAACTCGAATAAACTTGATTATTTCCTGCACCAAAGCAGATATTGTGGGGTATTAAGGATATCTGTTATTAGTCATATTGCTAGTAGTCATTGATGGTGTTTTGTGATTCAGTTTTGCTCGAATGCTTTTGCATTTTGCTGGCTTACTAGACTAGTAACCAAAGAAAACTAGTAACTTTGGTGAAGGGAAGAACCATGTTTGTGAAATCTTTATTATGCGTTTAGACCATACTGATCCGTGGGACCGAGAACTTAATAGGGTATTGGGTATTCGGGATCCTTGCTATTAGATTTATGGTGTTTTTATGGTGCCCTGTATATTTAGCTACGTTGCACAGGAGTATGCCAACACAGGAATTATCTGAATGAGAGAAGTGATTTCTACAGCTTTGGTGTACTTATCATGGAGATTCCATAATATTATTTCGAGAAGAAGCCCTGTTGATTATGGTAGACCTGTTGGGGAGGTTAGAATATATAGTTCCTTTCAATCCATTGCTAAATTTCCTCGGTACTTCCATTTAACAGAGGCATATCTTTAAGGTTTTCAATTCATCGGTGAATTTATTCATTACTTTCATTTAAATTAACAGAGGCATAACTTTAAGGCCTGAAAGAGGAATGAATCTTTTTGAATTCAAACATTTGTGGGTGAACTTGGTAGAATGACTGAAAATGATGGTGGGGAGCCGAAGGTCTGAGGAAGTGGTAGATCCATTGCTAGAGGTTGAACCCTCATCTAGGGAATTGAAACAAGCATTACTGGTATCAATGCGTTGCATGGATCCAAATGCTACCAAGAGGCCAAAGATGGGCCATGTCATACACATGATGGAGGTAGAAGAATTCCCCTTTCATGATGTATGTTTTTTCTTTGAAACAATAACAATTGTCACCGCAAAGCATCAATGACAGTATAAGTTTATACATCAATGAGAAAAGTATCAGTTACAATGTTTGTTTATATATAAACCGGCTAATATATATGTATACACATATAGTTAAATGGTGTATACAGTATATCTATACTCGTTTTACTTGTATTAATACTCTATTTCCCGATGATTATTATTGTCATTTTCATTGCAAGCATGACATAATAATATAATTTGAAACTTGGATTTTGCAGGATCGTTCCTAGGGTGTGAGAATTCATCTAATGAAATAATATTGAACCCAAATGGTGACAACACTAGTGAAGGTGAAGTCAACAGCCCTAGTCAAAGAATGAGGTGGATATTGTGATGATGATCATGTCATTTTTTCTTAATTTCAACGCAAATACTATTGGGCCTCACGTGCCTCTGCTCCCTCAGGTAGACCTAGATAGTTTGATCTAGCCAACTCACATATTATATCATAATTATGGTGCTCATTTGTTATTTGAAGGCCGTGTAAGATATAACTGACTGTTGCGAGCACTTAGCATATGTTTATGCTACTATTTATCAGTGAATTTTTACAGTTATAAAGAAGAACCCTTTCTATTTTTGTCCATTATTATTGCAGAATATTGGCATTAAAATTTACTGAAAAATTCACTGCAATTTTGTAATTTGGCGGTTGTAGTTTCTGTAAAAATTCAATTCGTTTGTAAATGGGCATTGCAGTGGAGCTTCCATTGATTATTTACCGTGGTTTGTTGTAATTTCTTTAGTGAAAAATACTCTACATGCAATCCAAGCTAAGGCCTTTGTAATAGAATGGAATTCCAATTAGTGTGCCTTTATGCAAGTTGAGATTTTTTTCTATTATATTGTAATTGAATTTCCATGAATCTATCTGCACGTTAGGATTTTTTTTCTATTATATTGTAATTGAATTTCCATGGATCTTTCTGCAAGTTGGGTTTTTTTCCCATTACATTCTACTTGAATTTCAGTTAGTCTTTCTGCAAGTTGGAATAATTATATTAGTTGAATTTAAATTAGTGTTTCTACAAGTTGGGATTTTTTCAATTATACTAGTTGAATTTCAGTTAGTCTTCTGCATGTTGAGATAATTATATTAGTTAAATTTAAATTAGTCTTTCTACAGGTTGGGATTTTTTCAATTATATTAGTTGAATTTAAATTAGTTTTTTTTTTTCCAGTTATATTAGTTAAATTTAAATTAGTCTTTATTAGTTGAATTTAAATTATTGTTTGAAAAAGTTGGGATTTTTCAATTATATTAGTTGAATTTCAATTAGTCTTTATGATTTTTTTCAATTATACTGTATTTATTTTTTAACTATCTCAAGTAAAAATAGTCATATGAGCATGTGCTTCCTGGGTGAAAAATATAATGGAGGGTGCTCTGTGTTATGATCTGTAAAGATATGACACCATACCAGCTCTGACCACGAAATATATAACTAACTACATGGCAATCCAAACCCGTGATCATGGTTATTTTATTCCTCGTGGCTATCCAAACTCCTAATCAGGATAATTTTATTGGCCATGGCAATCTAAACTTCGGATCACTGTACACTTTTGTGCTAAAGCTTTTTTAATTGGGTTTTGTGGACTACCATCTGAACCATGACACCATTGACAGGCCTAAAAGTAAAAGTCCCTTTTATTTTTTTGGGCCCCTATTGGGTATGTTGTGGGACAACCATGATATCATTAATAACATATAAAAATGAAGAGCTTACAGTAGGAGTAAGATAATGGTAACTATTTTTGGGTGTTGGAGGACAACTATGATACCATTAATAAGTATAAATAGCAATTGCACCTTTTAGGTACAAATATAGGCCGATAGGATTATTAAATTTAAAAAGTACATAATTATTATCCGTTTGGTTTGGAGTTTATTGAATTTCAAGTGATCTCCCAAAGTCTCATTTTAGGTGCAAAGATAAGCTGATAGGATTATTAAATTGAAAAAGTACAAAATTATTATCCATTTGGTTTGGATTTTATTGACTTTCAAGTGATCTCCCAATTCTCTAAAAACGTATGGTAGTTCTTTTTGTTCCTATGGACATCTTTTGAATCCACGTCTTCAAATTTTGTTGACAAATCATCATTTTCGTCCATTATGATCTACCCCATTCTTGACAGAGAGTGGAGGAAATAAAAAAATGATATTTGCAGTATCTATAGTGGAGGAAATGAAAATTTGATTAATACTTAGAACTTCGATTATTGATCCAGAATCCTAAGATTTTGTCCATGTGCTTTAATTGTATGAATTTGACTTTATTTGTATGAATTCTAGATGTTTATCTTCTATTTTTTAAATAGGTTTCTGTAAAAACAATATTTTAATGCATTTAATGAACATTTTAGATCCATTGCATCTTACATGGCTTCATACGCCATTGGTAGTGTATACATCCATCTTATCTCAAATCTGTTACACAGAGAGAAATAAAAATTGGAAACAGGTAAACATTTGTTTATTATTAACATCACACAACTCTTACACTCAACTTGTAAAGTACACAACTCTTACACTCAACCTATAAAGTGCACAACTCTTACACTCAACCTGTAAAGTCCAGCTCACCATTCTTTGTTCTCGATTCCACTACATACCCTTTGGTTGAAATTTTCCATCCATGCAAATAGATATCATGTGTATACATAAATTGCAACCATAAAATAGTTGGCCCCAATATGCCTATCTATCTATGATCCGAAAACATGAGACCAATCACTTTGTATGGGCACAATATATGTTTAACCTAGCTGGCTCCACTTGGATGGAATTTCACTTCTCTACTGCCTTTACTTCGAACCCTTTTAATAGATTCCTCTTTCATCTGAAATATGTGTTGGTTGACCCAGAAACAACTACATAACTTAGGTTTTGATCAGGGAATTTGGAGCAACAGAATAGTGTTGGAACTAGGGTCTTTGTAGGTAACCTTGCTGAAGAAGGTGTTGGAGCCCATCTTAACCCAGAAACAACTGCATAACTTAGGTTTTGATCAGGGAATTTGGAGCAACAGAACAATGTTGGAACTAGTGTCTATGTAGGGAACCTTGCTGAAGAAGGTGTTGGAGTCCATCAAGGACCTGCCTACCCATGCCAACATTGACTACTAGCTCACCAACTTCTTCCTATTATAGGCCATGAACTCGTCATGCATTGAATTGCATTTAAATTGGGATCTTTTCAACATTTGAGGCCTCTGTCCTATTCAGGTATGATGTACAACTAGCACTGATCTCTTCCTCACCCATCTGAAATTATGACTATGTTAACCCAAGTCATAATGAATCACAAATCACAAGCACAAGAATAATTAAACATAAAAAATATGTTGGAAAATAAATGAAAAATAATACAAATTCACAAAAATACATGAATAAATAACCTACATGTACTTATAAAAACATAGATATGTTTTGCACTAGGGTAGAAATAAATAAATCATAAGTCTGTTTGACTGTTTACTGTCCAAGCATAAAAAATATTCACATCTATCCAATGGCAAATTTTCACAAGTATATGATGCTATGTATATTCCATGTTAATAGAATTAATTTAGACGCTTCAATTTTCACATTTATCCAATGGAAAATATTCACAAGTATATAATGTTGTGTTTTCACATTTAGTGAATGTAAAATCATGGCAAATCTTCACAAGTATATAATGGAAAATTATGGCAAATATTCACAAGTATATAATGTTGTGTACATAAAAAAAAAATTTAAATTCATACCCATTAAATATCACTATCACTGACTTAAATATTAATTTTTACAAAAGTTATTCATATGTATGTTTTACAGAATTGTTTACAGAATTTAGTCATATGTAAGCATTGTCAAAAAAAATCTACATCAATGTGGTTGACCAATCTCTATATTTTTCTCTCATTTAATAAATATGAATTTTAATTATAAATTGTTCTCATAATATTTATTTGATTTGATAGGAAAGTAGTAAAGATAGAAAACTATTAAACATTATAATTAATTAGTGAACGAAGTTAAATATTTTTATTATTTAAGCCAATTAAAATTTAAAAAACTTTAAAGTCATATTCATTAAATATCACTGACTTAAATAATATTAAAATTTATAGAATTTAGTCATATGTAAGCATTGTCAAAAAATTCTACATCACCTTGATTGACCAAATAAATATTATGTGAAAAAATCATAATTAAAATTCTTATTTATTAAATGAGAGAAAAATATATGGATTGGTTAATCACAGTGATGTAGAATTTTTTTACAATGCTTACATATGACTAAATTCTGTAAATTTTAATATTATTCAAGTCAGTGATATTTAATGAATATGAATTTAAAGTATTTTTTTTTGTAAATTTTAACTGATTTAATTAATAAAAATAAATTTTAACTGATTTAAATAATAATAATATTTAAATCAGTGATAGTAATATTTAATGGATATGAATTTAAAGTTTTTTTTTTAATGTACACACCATTATATACTCGTGAATATTTGCCATGATTTTCCATTCAATAAATGTGAAAACACAACATTATATACTTGCGAAGATTTTCCATTGGATAACTGTGAAAATTGAAGCATCTAAATTAATTCTATTAACATGGAATATACATAGCATCATTATATATGTGAATATTTTCTATGCTTGGACACTCAAGATTGAAACATACTTATGATTTTCGGAATTTTGCTTCTGTGATCCATAAAATGTGTAAGAAATTCTTTCGGTGAAAATCACATGTAGGAATTTTTGCCGACGTGTTTCAAACCAGCCAGTGTGGCTCATCATCAGGACAAGATGAGAAATCTGAATAAAAAAACCAGATTAAATAGATAGGAAAGCTCCAACTAGCCGTTAGTAACATAACGGCTAGTTTGACTAAATTTAAAATTCCATCGAATAAAACTTTATTTTATTATGTATGATTCCAAATAAAATTTTATTATAGAGGTTTTATTTTAAATATAATTCAATATTAATGATTTCTTTTAAAAAAAAAACTAGTCATTATGTTACTAACGGCTAGTTGGAGCTTTCCTATCTATTTAATCTAGTTTTTTTATTCAGATTTCTCATCTTGTCCTGATGATGAGCCACACTGGCTGGTTCAAAACGCGTCGGCAGAAATTCCTACATGTGATTTTCACCGAAAGAATTTCTTATACTTATGATTTATTTATTTCTATGCCGGCGCAAAACATATCTATGTTTTTCTAAGTACATGTAGGTTATTTATTCGTGTATTTTTGTGAATTTGTATTATTTTTCATTTATTTTCCAATATAGTTTTTCTGTTTAAGTATGTTTGTGCTTACTATTTTTGATTCATTCTGTCTTGAGTTAACATAGTCATAATTTCATATGGGTGAGGAAGAGATCAGTGCTAGTGGTACATCATACCTAAATAGGCAAAGGCCTCAAATGTTGAAAATATTGTGACTACTTGTTTAGTGGAGTTATACCTATACTTGTACAAATTTGGAAGAATGTTTCATATAAATATATTGTAGAATTAAATTTTATGTTCTTCATATAAATAACCTGCAAAATTGTAATATGTCCAGTTAAATAAATAGTGGAATCCCACATCTTGTTGTTATATTTTTAGGATAAAGTTTATTTTTTATTTCCAAGTATGATCCAGATTTATGAAGGAAGATATACTTAAATATGAATACAGTGTCTTCACTTAGTGATTTCATTCCTATATGTATCTTTTATAACTTTTTTAATTTGAACTTTTAACCTTTTACAAGAAGGCATGCATTCTTAACTATTAGAACCACTCTATGGAGCTGGCACAAGTATTATTCTATTTCTTGTTTTAATTATGTAAATTGTTGTAAATGAAATTTCTTACTTTTTAAATATGTTGTAAATACATTTTACTTGTATATTATCATCAAATAAATGTTGAGGTATAACTAAACTATTTTCCTTCTTATTTTGTTTAAATTTAAGGATAAAATTGGTTTAGTTAAAAGATCTAGGCTAGGTCCTCATACTACAGAACCTATAGGAGCCAACCAACCTTTACAGGTGATTAACTCACAAAGCAACAAATATTTTACTAAAAATACACACCAGTCACTCCCATGATAAGTCAATAGTGCGACTGGAACCCTCCAGTCACTCCCATAATAAGTCCATCCCAACAATTGTGGACATTTTCAAGTAGTCATGTCCCAGCGACCCCAGATTTTGTGCCAATTTCTAAGGTCTAGGACTCAGGCCACTGTTGAGAACTCCATGAGACTTCCATAAATGATAAATAACACTGTAAAAAAGGTACTAATGTAAACACTTGATCAATGACTTGACTAGACCCCTACTAGCAATGATAGACGTTTCGTCAAACATGTTAGAAATATGCATTCTACAAGTGATAACAACATATCTAATCATAACGGTCTCATACTTATCTCAGAATTTCTAAGAGGAATTGATGCCTTATCAGGTTATTTGCATTATCATCTATTAGGATACATTCATTGTTCATTCCTTTACAAATAAAAACACGATGAGATCCATATATCGTCATTTTTATAAAACATACTCGTAACCAGCATATAAAAACATAAATAAAAATGATATATCAACTATATAAACAACATAAAAATGAGTACATTTAACCACCAAATACAAGAGGAAAATAGATCTTATTGATTTATTAGAAAAACAACCTGGTTTGGGACTTCCACGTACGATCCAATCATAGACTAGGTTTAACTAAGTCTCTCTTTCAACCAGTCACCCCCATGCCATATTCGAAGCATGAATGTGGGAACTCATGGAACAATCCAATTAAAACCAAGCCATGGCTTCTAGAGGAAAAACCAACTCAACCATTAACCAGTGATTCAAAATCACGGTTGGAAATCACTAACCATCACCATATTGGTGTCTACGCAAGCTCTCTAGGGCTGCAGAGCGTTTTTTCCAACCAGGACTTCCAAGGCTAGTAACTCAACCCACAACTGTTGCCAAGATTCCAAAGATTTTGTCTAACTAGGGATTCTAGGATTAGTAACTCAACCCACCAAGGGCTTCGAGATATTTTTTTCCAACCAAGGCTTCTAGAAACTAATAACTCAACCAACAACCAAAGGAACATCAGAACGAACCACAAAAAAAATTAAAACCCAGAACACCATGGCTAGGAAATGTCAAGGATAGGAAAAACCAATGTTAATCTAGGAAATACTGCATGCCAATGACATATCATAACCATGGAACCACATGCATATTCCATGCATTCCATAACAAGAAAGAAAATCATACATGCAACTCGATACCTGTAAGAAAAACCCATAGTAGTTGTTGGTCCCAATGTCCTCTTGTAATTACCTACTATTCCTTTGCCTTCTTGATCCAAATACCAAGAATTACACACTCCTCCAAGATTGCTCCAAGAAAGCTCTAACTTTCCAAGAGTATGAGAGAGAGAGATAGAAAATGAGAACTCCAAAATTGTACTGATCAAAATTCATGAACTGATCCTCACAAGCCTTTTTATTAATGAGGCCTCTATTTTATTCAATTTTCTAATCACATGTAACTTTTGATCTTTCAACTTCCTTTTCTCCTAGTTTCTATTATTTCCATAAATAAATTCCAAATAATAATATCGTGCCTTTCCAAAGCCTTTTCCATTTCCTTTGCCAGTTTGCATACTCATTAATTAATCATAAGTGATCCCCATCACTATGTTTTTTCCCAGAAGTCAACTTGGAATACGTGTCCCATCACCAAGGTTTTGTTTTACCTTTATTAAATTTATTACATGGAATTTTAACTAGTGTTGTTACAAGAATAAATCCATATATACCAGACAAACTCATTTTGTTCTAAATATACAGATGCAATTTGATGACCTTTTGTGTGTGCGGTACATCATGTAGATTAAAGAATTTCTCCATCTATGGTATCCATGTTACTGGATCCTTGTGATCAAACATCCTAATATACAACTTTGGAATGTGGTGGGTCTTAAACCTAATGTTGGAGTCTCTAAAATCATATTTCATATTTTTTTTCCTCATCCTAATTTCCATGGCGTACATTGTCACTACTAGGAATCATTTCTTGTAAAAACTTTATCAAACCTTCCTTGAAACCTTCCATGTATGATTTTAAATCACTTTTCAAATATTCCATGTTTCCTTTCATTTTTTCTTCTATAACATCCAACTTAGCTTCAAGTTCATTTTTGGTTACTCTTTGTCAGAGAAAAATTTGTTGCACTTGGTCTCATAATTTTGATATATCATGTTGTATTTCATCCTCTTCTTCATGTGTTATAGTAAATATTCCTAGTTGCTTACGAGGTGTGTCTCTTTTTTATGTTTAGAGGAATTTCATAATCAAACAATGATATATATGCTTCACTATGCCCTTTGAATCACTTCTAACAATTTTTCCAAACAAACGTTATAATGCAATTGTTTTAAAAGTACACACATTTTTATTTCTTTTTAGGAACTTGTTAATGAAATTATTGTATCTCTATAATTTTGGATCTCTAAGGTCTGAGATTCGCCATTGTGGTAGCCCTCTAAGTCTTATTTTAAAAGCCATAATTCTGACCAAGATTTGATTCTTCAAGGAAGAGTTATTCCCAATATCCCACGATGAGCTGATTATATAATGGTTCAACAGAGCGAACTTGTACGAAGTTCCACATGTCATTGTTTTAACCTCCGACCCTAAAAATGATACATGAAAAACTATAGTTTGTGCACTTTCAGTCACTTTTTACAAAATTCAAATTTGATACTTGGAGAGAAAGTTATAGTGATTTTCCCAAGGTCACATTTTTTAGAATTAATTCTAGATCCTGCAAAAACCCTAACTTCTTTGGACGAGATCTTAGAAAATATAGTGAACCAAGATCTAAAATTTTTACATGAAGTTCACCAATATTTCGTCTCAATGTGGTTGATACTTCAGCTTCGAAATCCTTTATAGAAAATTTTGTGTAGTGAAAATGCCAAGATGACATATTTGAAGTAGTGAAACCCTAAAATCCAAAGCTTTGATACCAAATATTATGAAACAAGCTCACAAAATAGAAGAAAAAATAGAGCAATGACTTGATAAATAGCCTATTCAAGGGATAAAACTCCTTTACATTGCATAAATCAACAATTGTTGGATGATACAAATGAAAATACATCCTTTGTATATATACGAGCCTAATGGACCACAATATAATCATAGCCTACATTAAAATAATAATGCAAAGGCACAACAATAACATTAGTGTGCTTCTATGGGTCACAACAATAAGAATATGGGGGCTACATGGGCACAACAATAACAATAAGCGGGATACTCTAGTATTATAGGGACCTAATAGTCTATTTGAGTTTTAGGTTTAGATATTCATGTTTAATACAAATTATCCTCAGTTCTTGTTAAAATAATAATAATAATAATATAGTTAATTTTTATGATTTTTTACTTTTATAAATGTGAAATGTATGATGAATTAAGTGTTTTTATGCTTATCATGGATTGATTCTTCTAGGTATTTTATTATCCATTTAATTTATATGGTTGCATTAGTTATGCCCTTTATACCCCCTTAATTAAATTGATTAATTAAAAAATGTCATATGAATATGGGTTATATTTGTTTGGGAATCTGTTATTAGTAAGCCATGATATTGGCTCATAGTATTGAAACACAACTTATTTACAAAATAAAAATCTCCATGTTGAAATAGGAATGAATCTTCTTACATCTATTTTTAAGTGTGTATTATTTTAATAATAATATTATTAATAATAAATTTAGAATTTAGTTAATTTTTGTGATTGTCTAAAATATTTACAATGTGAGAATGAGGTAAGTGTTTTGATGTTTATTTTTGTTTACGATTCATTTAATCTATATAATTGAACTCCTCAATATTATACCAAAATTATTATTATTGGGTGCATTACACAACACAATATGAGGGAGGTGTGATTTCATCTGTGCTCAACATGGAGTTGACATGTGTCCTACTTAAAGTAAAAATAAAATATCTTCTAAATAGAAAAGAAATGTCAGGTATGATAACAAATAAAAATTAAAATCATGTTTAGTTAGTTATAATTTAATACATTATAAAACATCAATAATCACAACCTCCCCACCTAACTATAGTCACTTGATTTGTAGTTGATATTACAACCTAATGTGGTAAAATTATTTCACTGACTCTGAGTGATAAATAAAATATTTCAATGTTCACATGAGTTAATAACAACTTTGAAAATAGATAAATTAAGTAAGTAAGATGTTTAAATCTTATAATTTTTAAAAATATTTCAACACAAGATTTAAATAAACTATGTGAAGATCTATGTTAACTAATTATATCCATATGAAATTCATAATATCTATATATAAAGAAAATTTTGAAATAAAATATTTTAATATTTTATATAATTTAAAATATAAATATATTTCTATCTATTGGATAGTTGGCATTGTTTGGAAGAAATTGGTGTGGCATTTATGTCAACCAGTTTAATGTTGATTTTGGTGGTAGAAAATGTGTTTGAATTTATTTTAACCGAGTTAGCATTGATGTCCAATAGGCTAGCTATGATGGAAAGATGGACTAGAATTGATGTTAATGGTGTGTCAAGCTCAGGGGGAGTCCCATACTTCTTGTAGTCTTTAGTAGAGAAACATCATAGTATAAGGATATGCAAAGAAGCTAAAATATTATACACATGATGGTTAGGGAGTCGTAGAATTTGAAGGAGGTTTTTCCTTTGGAAAGAAACTCATATGTCCTTGGAAATCAAATATTGTAATTATGCTCAGAAAGAGCTTTCCAATGGTATGATGAAGTCTGCAAATGACCTCCTAGAGTAGTATTTATTTCCATTCAAGGTCAAGACCCCCAAATTTAAAGTTGGAGAGACAAAAATGGTTGGAGGACTAGTTTGGAGCAAGTTAAGTGTGGTGATGTGGTAAAAGTTGGCACAATAAATAACAGAAGAGTTGGTGGAGGTGAATTCTTAAATGACAGGAAGGTTAATGGGAGATATGTTTCCATGTGTCCCCACTAGTGCATCATAGAGATTCCGGGGGGTCAACATTCCTTGGTAGTAACATGCGAGGGGGTGTCGGAAAGGTCATTTTGTTCATACCGTTGTTCTCGTGATAGAAAACATAGGTTGATTCTGACATGTTAATTAAGGTTGTCATTGATGTCAATAAAATTATGTCATTTTTTAATATGATTGAAACCCTAGGTCTTTGCTAATACCTTTGTTGTTGCGCAAACCCAAGATCCTAAACACATGAAACCTTAAAAGCCCTATCCTATAAAATCCCTAAACCATAACCATACATTTACACTACCATACATTACCTTAGGCTACGATACACTATCTTACATTACACACTACCATACATATTTAATAAACATAATCCTTGGCTCCAAATATGTTTTGAAACAACGTAAAGATTCCTTATTAACAAGGATGAACTAACTTTGATTAATGGCAGACAAACATGTTCCCTATGACCATACATGGTAGACATAATGTTTAATATTGGCAACATGGTGTACAAACATGACATACATGTTCCTACATGGCAAACATAATGTATAATGCAGACAAACATGTTCCCTATGACCATACATGGCAGACATAATGTTTAATGTTTGCAGCATGGTGTACAAACATGGCATACATGTTCCTACATGGCAAACATAATGTATAATGCAGGAAACATGGTGTACAAACATGGCATACATGTTCTACATGGAAAACATAAAGTATTATGCAGGTAGCATGGTGTAATACATCACTCACATGGTAGACAAGATCTTTTTGCATATTTTTTTATATGATCCATCTTCCATATGTCAAACCAATATTTGGCATGTCCACTTAAGAAGAATATCCATATTTTATCACCATGTACAATACAACTAGACAAATTGAGATATTTTATGCATTGAAATTAGTTTCATCATATGTTAAACTCTCCATAAAATAATGGAGTCGTATTATATATTTTTCATGATATAAGAATAGTGTATTTTGTATTGTTCGGCTCCAAATTAATCATGTCGGCTCTCCATAAAGTCATGTCTCTTGAAACAAGGCAAACCACTATAAATATATGGTAAAGTTCAAACATTGAAAAAAAATAAAAATAAGATCATCTCGGTGAAGAACATACATACAGAGGCACGGAAACGAAAGAAGATAGAAAGA
>CM076581.1:1369711190-1369734952 GCA_034641835.2 Pinus albicaulis
ACCCCCCTCCTATATACCACAAACCATGTATCAAGGTGAAATAATGGGTGATTTTATCTGCACAAACCAATAAGTGGTTTTTCTATGACATCTAGGCTGATGTGAACCTAAAACAAAATGGTGGCAAGAATTTCTATTAGCTAGCGGTGGAGCCCGTTACACAACTCATCTCGACGGTTGTACCCTGGAAGCTTTAAAGGGATGAAAAGTTGAAGTCCCATGATGGAAACATAAGGAAACATTGTAGCAACACAATAAGGGATAGATGGTGCAGTATTATTAGCTCATGGTGATGTTTTGGAAGAAATGTGTTAGATGACATCAACATGATGTGGCAGTACAAAGGACACATGGCATGCAGATTAAAAAAATTTGGGTACCAAAGTGGCATCAATGAAGTAAGCATGATGTCATCCATGGGGCCTTACCCAAGATGAAATAAAAGGGAACAGGTGTGAGAGCAGTGGGCTAACGAAGCATCATGACATAGTGGTAGAAAAGTTGGGCATCCCAAATCCAATGAAAAATATCTAGGCGGACCCACCTACGAAACATTATCCTTGAGGTCTTGATCCTCGCTAGTTAAAAAGGTGCAAAGGAAGAAATTGCATGCTAACTAGGCATCGAGCCAACATGATAAAGAAAAGGAAAATGGGAGATCACAAAGGGTAACCCCACGAGACACACCATCACTAAGGATTAACCCTAGAGGAAATAAAATGGGGCAAGGGAGAAACCGTTGGGATACATGCACTGGGACATATCAATAGACAAAGATGTGGAATAGGGACAATGAAAAGGAGGAAAGGTAGACCCATTAGACTACTCATCATGTAAGGATTACCTTAGAGAAAAACAAAGGTGCAAGGGAGAAATTGTTGGGATACATACATTGGTAGTTTATTTTGAAGTTGATTTCCAATGGGAGAAGGTGTAGGGTGGACCCATGAGACACATCATCCCACAAGGCTTATATCAAGGGAATATAGATGTGCACAGATAATTGCATCGGGATAAAGGTGTTTAGGGCCAAGTTTAAGCACCAAGGCCTGGTTTTATGTGGTGAAAATACCAATGGCCATTGAAGTTAATAGTTAAGCACTCATGTTTAAATACCATGTCACAGCACTTGGTCTTATGGGCCAAAGGGGTCGAATAACATACGCATCAAAGGATTGCCAAAAGACTTGGTGGCATGACACATTTGGAAAATGAGTTGGAATCTCTTTCATAGATCCCTGATTATTTGGTAGTTATGAAAAATTGGCTAACAAAAAAAATTGTACCATGTAAGAATTGAATGGACCAGCAACGCTTGAAGGCTACACCCATTTTAGAAATGCATCAAAGGTATTGTTGAAGTGATAATAATTGTAGAGATATTTTTTTCAATGTAACAAGGACCTTGATTGTTTATAATAATTAATAGAGCATGTCTTGAATATAAAAAATCCACCTGTTATATTTCTTTCATGCTATGAATAATTAAATGGAAAATATGGCTAAGTTCATAATCTCTGAGCACAAAATACGAGATCAATGCTTTAAGTACCATTTTAGCTCTGTAGCGAATTAATAAGGAATGGAGAGCCATGCTAATTGCGCAGAAAAAATTCATGGGTGGTACTCCTTGGGTGTGCATGTAAGACTAAGATTTAATTCTCAGTATGGAGAAAATAATAAATAGCACATTCCCTATTATTAAATATTATTTATTTGCTAAGAAATTTTAATTAAAAACAACATGGAAAACCATGTCTTTTGATTGTACTCTCAGCCAGTGTGATTGACTGCAGAGATAATATCGATCACCATGTTACAGTGGAATAAAACCTTGGGTTGCGATTATGAAATTGGGGGAATGCATCATAGTTGAGGGAGCTAAGAGGGGAGATTTTTTGAGATGGTGTGCTTTTGTAAAATCAAGGCCGAGTGTTAAGATTTTGAATGTATGAGGGATGAGAGATGATCTGACTATGTGTTGTTGTAGAATGAGAAAAGTGAGGAGAGAATAAAAGTGCTGTAAGGACTGAGTATTAATTATGCTACTGAGAAAGAGTGTAGGCTAATAAGTTGAACATATGGCCAAACGTAGAGGAGAACAAAGAGGTGAAATTAAGCCAAGTGAGTTCCTTAATAATGAGCCTTATGTTCCTTATTGAATGTGGGTTGGAGCCTTCAAACCAGGGAGCTAGTGCTTTCGTCTGGTGGGTATCTGAGGATATCTTGGAGATAATTTCCTCCTGTAAGTGTGTCCTTACATAGATCCATGAATTTGGCGCTTCATAGTAATTTTATCACGTGTTTTTGGAATAAGGGAGTCGGTGCTTCATGCTAGTGAATGGTATCAAACAATCCAAGGGATTTGGTTCTTCCTATGAGGGGTCGCTCACAAACAATTTGATGTAATAGAGTAGGATCTTGATTTTACATCAAATAACGGACAATATTTAGTGGTTTTTCTCTGAGAAGGGTTTCTATGTTAAACCTATATGTAACATGTGTTTTGTTTCTCATAGTGTATGTGTTCACATGTTTATTTATATTGTTGGTACATTATATGTTTTTTATGATCACATGAATAATTTCCAATCTTGACTGATCCACCACCACCCTCCTCCCCCCCACGCCCCCCTTAGTATTAACATTGTTTGCAAGGATTGGTATCATAGCTAGGTTCCTTCATGAAAAGCTTAACTGCTTGAAGGATATCAAGAGGAAACATGGATATTCAAACTTGGCTTACACCAGAAGGCATCCCATTTTTTAATGGAGAAGAGTATGGACTATGGATGATTCGAATTGTAGCCTATTTAATTGTGAATATGTTTGGTTCTCTATAGAATATGGAGATAACAATTAGTTCAATGTAGAATCCAAGGAGATAATAATGAAATGAATATCAAAGGTAGATGTTGAGAAAGTAGGGAATTGTGAGAGAGTAAAGGAAATGTTGGATAGATTGAAATGTCTATATGGAGGATAGATAAATGAAACAACAAAGAATGTTGATGAATATTAATTCTTAAGGAGTGAATCAAAATTTGGGGAATTTATTGCTAATGATAATGAGAAGAAGAGAATGAAGAATAAGAAGAAGGAATCTTAGAGGAAAGATGCTCAAAATATTGAAGATATTTCTTCAAATGAGAAAGCTACTCATCTTCACTCCAAAGGTGAAGGAGAATACATGAATGAGAGACCACATTTCTTATAAGGTATACTATTGTTCTATGACAAATGTAAATAAATAGCTAACATATCTTCTAGATTCTCACATGAATTTCATTCATATAATGATAGAAATACATCTAGTAGTGATGTAGATAGACATTATTTAGTAGCAATAGAAAATGAGGGACCCTATGAAGAAGAAGAGATTATATCCCATGAAGAGAATAGGAGTATCCTTTTTAGTGATTAAAATGAAATACTTCTTAGACCTATGGAATATTCCATGTATACAAAGAGTAATTTAGATCTTTGTGATGGCTCAATTAGAACCTATAACAGAGAAGAAAATGATATAGATTAAAGGATATATTTTAGAAATAAGTTATACTCTGTTATAAATGAGATCAAGGACATGTGAGAGGAAAATATCATGCAAAAGAAGTAGTTACATGAATATGAGCTTGAGAATCATAAGTTGAGTAAAACATTTATTGAAATAAATTCTCGATAAGAAGAGGCTAGAAGAATGAATGGGGTGTTGACTAATAACTGAATGAAAGAAAATGTCATTGTGAGAGAGCACAAGTTTAATTATTCTCATTCAGACATGGCCTATAAAGGAAAACTAAAGAGTTGTCTCAATATCAAAGTCTTAAAGAGAGTAGAAAATATTTGGATGAGATGCTTGTAAATAATAAATCCCCTCTAATGAAGGATTTTTTGAGTTTGAAAGAAGAACCAAGCCCCAATAAGGGAAAGGCTAAAGGGTCAATTACCCAAGCAAGGGAACTTGGAGGTTCCAACTATAACAACGGAAAATAAGTTGTTGGATAGTAGTAGCAATGAGGAAAGGAACAACAACAAGAGAAGAAAAAGAAGCAACATAATGCTAAGTAGCAATAGTGAGGAGAGAAACAGAAAATATCTAAGTATCAAGAAGGAAGAATGCAACAAAAAAATTCAAATACCTATGAAATGCATGTGAAGAGCCAACAAAATTTCTTCTTCTCTCAAGGACAACTCCTTAAAAGAAAAGGTAACTTCTATTATCAAAATCATTTTCATGGTTATTTATTTTATTGCAAAAAATATGGGTATAGGTTCATATATTGTACATGGCATGAAAGAAAAAAAAAATTTTGGTAGCAACAACCAAATAATACACAAATTTCCAAGGAGAAGTCATGTTGGCCATGAGACAAGTTTTAACAGTGTAATATTCCAAAATTAGCTTGCAGCTAATTGGAATATTGAATTTTGTTTTATCACCTAGGAGTTGAATAAATGGGTAAGGAGGCCCATGCATATTAAAAATATGAGTAAAATACCTCATAATGTGAAAAGGAATAGTCATAAGAGCTGGATTTCACACCCTCATGTGTGAAAGATGACATTTGCATGTAGACAATGTCAAGTAATAATGACACTGGGATAGATCACTTTGAGATACAACGCAATGTGAATGGGAGGAAGATTCCTTGGTGGAGGAAACAATGAGTGGGACCCATGGTGAGAGGGCTTTCACTTATTTAAAAGGAGGGAAAGGTAGCCATTGTTAGGCATGATATGGTGTAATATTCCCAATTAGCTACAGCTACTTGGAATATTATAACTGCTCCATTTTTTAAATAAGAAGTAGGGAAGACAATAAAACATATCCCAGTGTGAAAAGGGATTATATTAGGAGGACAAAATAGAGCCACCTTGGTGTGAAAGGAGGGAAAATCAATGAGCTAGGTTCAGTTGACCAAGTCAACAACGTTGTCACAAGAGGAGGGAAAGCTACTAGGGCAACGCAGTTTTGAAAGGGAAATCTTCTCAAGGAAGTCATATCACCCATGAGTGGGGTCCGAGGTGGAAAATCTCACCAAAGATAAGAAGGAGGAGATAGCAGCAAAGAGATCAATGAGTATTCATTCTTGTTTTGGTCTTTTTACTGATTGCAAGCTCCAGCTGTTTAGTTGGAGTTACAGTACTGTTTAGTGCAAAGGATTCTCATGCTGGAATTCTATCTTCACCATTGGTATAGCTGATTGGGAGATCTAAGGAGGAGGTCCTGAGTTCAATTCTCATCATTTATCTTGAGGGAAACCATTCTCTGTCCTAGACAGTGCAGTCACTCCCAATGATTGCGTTATTTCTGCAGTAGCTGCAGTAGCTAGGGTTGCATCTTTCCATTTTGTGCTTGTTTCAGAGGAGGAGGAGTCTATCTCACTCTGAAAGATCTATTGAGGAAGGACTTGGGCCAATTATTGTATTATTTTTCCATTCCATATCATATTTAGTATTTCTTAATATAGAGTTGCTGGGTATAGCGTTATTTTCTGTAGAGCTGCATTTTATGTTGCTATTTTGCTGGAAACCCTTGTTGGGTAATTCCGAGGTGCTTGTAAAAGAGGTCTAACCTCTAATTTCTGATTCCATGATTAATAAAAGCTCCAGATCTATATTAAACTATATTTTTCTATAGATTCCATAATAAAAATAACGTTGTTGCAGTCTCCGACATTTCTAATTTATGAAGCAGTGGGATTGGGGCACTTTTATGCATATATGAGCTGGGGAGATCTTTTTAGTGTAGCTAGAATGATTTTTTTCTGATTCCATTTCATATTTAAGCTGAATACAACATATATTAGAGGATCCAAGTCCTAGTCTACATTTTTATTGCATATTTTTCCTTATACAGCATCCTCATTGGAGATATTGCAGAAATTCCTGAAAAGGAATATTACAGTGGTATTAGAGCTCTGATCTTGGCTCAGCTTGTGGGGGTAGATTTATCTCCAGCATGGAGGAAGAATACATATTAAATCTCCTACTTCAAAACTTGCAGAACATTTCAAGGGATCTCAACGAGATGAGACATGAAGATGACTCTTTAGGGTTTTGCCATGAGGCAAGCACCAGCACTGCAAATAGCATGGGGAATTCAGATGCACCACAATGCTCCACCATACCTTCATTTCTAACTAGAGGAGGTAAGGAGGGCACTCTGGGGAATATTTTGAAGAGTATGAACTCCAATCTCAAGGGTTCAAGGGGCACTTGAGCTTTCAGGAATTTTTCCGAATCAAGGATGGGAGGAGGGTTAATCCCCATCAAGGGGAGGAGAACTTGTTGCAGGGATCAGCCCTACAACATAGCATGGTAGGATTCTTCTTGCCCACATTTTATGGGACACCTAGGTGCACAACCATGGCTTGGGTGGAGAAGTTGGACACATATTTCCAGCTCAACAAGGTTTCTGAGAAAGAAGCCATCAAGATAGTTGCACTGCACCTAGAAGGGGAAGCTCAATAATGGTGGTTTCATGGACTGACCACACTTGGGAATCATCATATCACTTCATAATCATATTTCACTAAGAAGCTAGTGGAGAGGTTTGATCCAAGAGATCTGGAAGCCCACTTTGCCAAGTTGACCAAGCTCAAGCAAGAGGGAGATCTTGAGGATTATATTGTTGAGTATTTGCAGCTTTCAGTGATGGTATCCAACCTCACTATGAGCAGGAAGGTATGCATTTTTATGAATAGGATGGCTAAACCATTGCAAGGGTTGTTCAAATCCACTAAACCATCCACACGCCTAGAAGTTGTGGAGAAAGCTAGAGATCTACAACACATCTTACCCAAGGCAAGAACCTTTTTGCAGCAAGAGACTCACTCAAGACCAAGGAAGACAATACATTTTCGGGATTTGGAGGAATAATGTGTTGCAGGAAGGGCACATCATGTCAAGACCCTCTCCAAGAAGGATGTCAGTGTTGTACAATCCATGGAAGACTTTGCTCCAAGAAGGGGAACTATTGCAACGTTAACAGGAGTCCCAAAGTATCTAACCTTGAGGGTGAGAGGAAATATCATGGGGCAAAGAGTTTCTGTGTTGATAGACAGTGGAGCCACTCATAATTTTATTAATGCACAGCTGGTACAAAGGAGAGGCATCCACATGGAGGAGTTTGAGGGGTTTTCAGTTTTGGTTCCAGGAGCTATGACCCTGCAATGTGCCAAATATGTTCTGGCACTAACCATTACTATGGGGACCTACACATTGACAGACCACTTCTTTGTGGTAAACATCTCAGACACCAATTTCATATTGAGAGTCTAGTGGTTAATCACTCTTGGGAGAGTTACCACTAACTGGAGAACCTTGGAGATGGAATGGACAGGAGGGAAGGATGGCCAGCAACAAAAGATCAAGGGTATAAACACATACCCCCCCTCAGGTTGTTTCAGCACATAGGATGGACGCAGACCTGTGTAGAGGGGATTTTGAATGGGCAGTAGAGCTGCATATATCAGAAGTGAAGGGAAAGGATTCACCAGTGCATCCAGATGTTTAGTCTCTCTTGGACCGGTATTATACAGTATTTGGAGATATCCCACCAGGGAGACCTCCCAACCGAGGGTTTGAACACACCATTGAGCTGGAAAAATGGATCCAGGCAGTAATCACCACTACTTATATGCTTCCCAAGGCTTATAGGGATGAGATTGAGAGGGCCATCCAGGAGCTGCTAGCACTAGGGCACATCTGGCCTAGTACTAGCCCATTTGCTTCTTTAATGTTCTTAGTAAAGAAGAAAGATGGCACATTGAGGATGTGCATTGATTATAGGGCCTTGAACAAGAACACCATGAAGAACTTGTACCCTATAACCAAGATTGATGAACTCATGGATGAGTTGAGGGGATCTAAATATTTCTCCAAGATTGATTTGAGATCAGGGTATCATCAAATCAAGGTGAGGGAGCAAGATATCCCCAAGACAGCGTTCAGATGTCACTATGGGCACTTTGAGTTTCTGGTGATTCCTTTTGGATTAACCAATGCCCCAACAAATTTTCAATCTTGCATGAACCACATCTTCCGTGGTCATTTGAGAAAGTTTGTATTGGTCTTCTTTGATGATATTCTTATCTATAGTCACACTTGGGAGGAGCAATTGCAGCATATTGAGACAATTTTGCATATTCTCAAGGAGCAGCAATTCTATGCCAAGCTCTCCAAATGTGAATTTGGCCTCACAGAGATGTTGTATTTGGGGCACATCATAGGATTAGATGGAGTAAGGGTACATGAGGAGAAGATCAAGGCTATCAGAGATTGGCCTAAGCCCAAGAATGTGACAAAACTTATAGGGTTTGTGGGCATATGCACTTATTACCAGAAGTTTGTGAAAGGGTTTTCACACCTAGCTGCACCACTCATAGACTTGACAAAGGGAGGAGCTTTCCACTGGACACCTATAGCATAGAGGGCTTTTGATAAGCTCAAAGAGGTAATGAGTAGTTGTCCTATTTTGGTTTTGCCTGAATTTTCTCAACCTTTTGTTCTAGAATGTGATGCATCAGGTGAAGGTATTGGGGCAGTCTTGATGCAAGGATAGCATCTGATAGCCTTTGAGAGAAGGAATTTTCTCCCTCATGAGAATTTGTATCCCATATATGATAAAGAAATGTTGGCAATCATGCATGCTTTAGCCAAATTCCGGCAATACTTGGTGGGAAATAAGTTCAAGGTGAAGACTGACCATAAAAGTCTTAGATTCTTCTTTAAACAGAAGCAAATCTAGGAGAGACAACAGAAATGGGTGGGAAAAATCCAAGCCTATGATTTTGACATAGAGTATGTCAAGGGGAAGAGAAATGTAGTAGCTGATGCACTATCCAGAAGGCCTACAGTGTTGTCTTTGAGGGGCATGGACGCAAATTAGAAGGCTCAACTTTTAGTTAAGTATTCCAAATATGACTTTGCATGTGAGATACTTGATGGGGTGGTATCAGATGAGAGGTTTAAAGTAATGGATGAGGTCATCTATTACCAGGACTGGATCTTCTTGGCGAAGAATTTCAAACTCAAGGAGAAGATCTTATTGGCATCACATGATTCACCACTTGCTGGGCATCAAGGTTTCATAAAGACTTACAGGGCCATAAGAGAGATTCTCATGGAAGGGTCTCAAGGAGGATGTGCTCTGACATGTTAGAGAGTGCACCATTTATCAGCAGAATAAGGGAGAACACACCCACCCTGCTAGGTTATTGTAGCCACTACCAATTCCGGATGGGAAGTGGGAAATTATCTCTATGGACTTCATCACCAGCTTACCGACAGTGCAAGGTAAGGACTGTATCTTTGTTGTTTTTGATAGAATAACAAAGTACTCTCATTTATTTTCCATTTCTGCACATTATACTACTTCACAGGTAGCTAAGCTCTTCTTCAGAGATGTATTTAGACTCCATGGTCTCCCAAGGACCATAGTGAATGATCAGGACAGTCGCTTCATGGGTGGTTTTTTGCAGGAAAGTTTCTGGTTAGTGGGGACTGATCTGACTCCCAGCACTAGTTACCATCCCCAGACTAATGGACAGACCGAGATAGTGAACAAGTGGCTAGAAGGCTACTTGAGGAACTATGTAGTAGGGAAGAAAAGAGCTTGGTTGCGTTGGCTCCACTTGGGAGAGTATTGTTACAACACTACTCACCACATTTCTATTGGAATGACTCCATTCCGGGCCTTATATGGGTATGAGGTACTCTCATTTGCTTATGTTATGTTTGGGGCAAGTAAAGCTCCAAGGGAAAAGGAATGGATTCAAGAGAACCAGGACATACTCAGGGCACTCAAGGACAACATTGCTACTACCTAGAACCAGTAGAAGATGTATGCAGACTGGAGTTGGATAGAAAGATAGTTTGAGGTGGGTGATCTTGTCTATCTGTGTCTTCAGCCTTACAAAGATTCCACACTCAAGGAGAGGGGAGCTAAGAAGCTCAACCACGTTTCTATCGGCCATACAAGGTGGTCAAATGTATCAGTAAGGTATCATATGAGTGGAGCTTCCTAAGGGGAGCAAGACCCACAATATCTTCCATGTCTCTTACCTCAATAAGGACATTGGGAGGAATGTAGTTACCAACATGGATCTCCCCCCTATTTATGATGAGGGCCACTTGATCTTGTAGCCAAAAGCAATCTTAGACACAAGGGAGAGGCAGCTGAGAAACAGGGTCATCAAGGAATATTTGATTTGATGGAGGAATCTACCAGATGAGGATGCCACTTGGGAGGGAGAGAAGATCTTACAGCATCCTTCTTTACTGTTACTTGTGGGCAAGCAAATTTTGAGCAGGGAGGACTGTAATATTCCCAATTAGCCACAACTACTTGGAATATTATAACTGCTCCATTTTTGAAATAAGAAGTAGGGAAGACAATAAAACATATCCCAATGTGAAAAGGGATTAGATTAGGAGGAAAAAATAGAGCCACCTTGGTGTGAAAGGAGGGAAAAGAAATGAGCTAGGTTCAGTTGACCAAGTCAACAGCGTTGTCACAAGAGGAGGGAAAGCTTCTAGGGCAGCACAGTTTTGAAAGGGGAATCTTCTCAAGGAAGTCACATCACCCATGAGTGGGGTTCGAGGTGGAAAATCTCACCAAGGATAAGAAGGAGGAGATAGCAGCAAAGAGATCATTGAGTATTCATTATTGTTTTGGTCTTTTGACTGATTTCAAGCTCCAACTGTTTAGTCGGAGTTGCAACACTATTTAGTGCAAAGGATTCTCATGCTGGAATTCTATCTTCACCATTGGTATAGCTGATTGGGATCTCTAAGGAGGAGGTCCTGAGTTAATTCTCATCATTTATCTTGAGGGAAACCATTCTCCATCCTATACAATGCACTCACTCCCAGTGATTGTGTTATTTCTGCAGTAGCTGCAGTAGCTGGGGTTGCATCTTTCCATTTTGTGCTTGTTTCAGAGGAGGAGGAGTCTATCTCACTCTGGGAGATCTATTGAGGAAGGCCTTGGGCCAATTATTGTATTATTTTTCCATTCCAGATCATATTTGGTATTTCTTAATACAAAGTTGCTGGTTACAGCGTTATTTTCTGTAGAGCTACATTTTATGTTGCTATTTTGTCGGAAACCCTTGCCGGGGTATTCCGAGGTGCTTGTAAAAGAGTTCTAACCTCTAATTTCTGATTCCATGATTAATGAAAGCTCCAGATCTGTATTAAACTATATTTTTCTACTGATTCCATAATAAAAATAACTTTTTTTCAGTCTCCAACATTTCTATTGTATGAAGCAGTGGAATTGGGGTGCTTTTGTGCATATATGAGCTGAGGAGATCTGTTTAGTGTAGCTAGAATGATTTGTTTCTGATTCCATTTCATATTTAAGCTGCATACAACATATATTATAGGATCCAAGTACTATTCTATGTTTTTATTGCATATTTTTCCTTATACAGCGTCCTCATTGGAGATATTGCAGAAATTCCTAAAAAGGAATATTACATATGGATTATTGATTTCATGGTCTGATTAGACTTTGTGCATTCTCTTTTTGTTTAGCAGAGTTGCTCTGCTGCTTAGCACAAGGCATTCATGTTTATGAATTCCTTCTCCTTTCAAGAGAAGCCTATTGAGGGAGATTTTTCTTCATTTCTCCACATTCAGGCTTGAGGCCAAGCATCCTCCTTCAGCTACAATGCAGTTTCTATTTAGAGCTGGGTTGTGTTGTAGGGTGTTGTAGTGGAGGTTACTCAAAACCACTTCCGGAGCTTATTTTTCAGAGGAGGAAGCCTTCTTTCCTTTGGAGGATCAGTGAGGAAGCATCTAGGCTGATTTCACCATATTTGGCATTAGGCCAACCATTTTCCATCATCTACAGTGCAGTCCCTCTCCTAGACTATGTTATTTTCGGTGAGCGTCTGTAGTGAGGGTTGCCGTGTTTGTTTGGAGGGTGATATCTTCAGTTTTAGGATCAGCCTTTCACTTGGAAGATCCATTGGAGGAGTTTTGTTCAGCTTGTGCATTATCTACAGCCATCTCCATCTAGTTATTGAGTTGCAGCTGCTACATCAGTCTTGAGACTACAACTCCGACATTTTTTCCATTTTGCATATTTCAGGAAATCCTTTCCGAATTGGCTTGAAATTCAGTTTTGGAGTCTAGATCTTCACTCCCACATTTTTTAGGCCCTATATTTGTATATTTGTGTATTTACACTTCCCAACAGCAATTCCTCTAATAAAACTGCATTGTCATAGCCTTGGGCATTTTATGTGTAGCAGTGATCTTCATTTTTCCATGTACATGTTTCTTGAGGCTTGTATTGCCTAGCTTGAGTGATTGTTTCCTCAATATATTGTATGAATTTTCTACTATGATCTAATATGATGGCTATTTGGATCTTCTTACATACTATGTGTTGATGTATCACTGCTATTTCATTATTATGTTCATGTGATGATGTAACTCCAATTTTGGAATATCTTAATATATTCCCATTATTGTAGATTTTCCCTATTTTGGGATATTACAGTGGTATCAGACCATAATCTTGGCTCAGCCTATGAGTTTCAGCCATGTTGATATCAAGAGAAGAGAAGATGAACAGAAAGAAGACTCCATTCTTTTGAGGAAAGGAGGAGGAGAGGCTCTCAAAACTTCTTCCTAAATCTATACAAAGCATTCAAGGAGATCTCAAGAAAATAAGAAGGGAGATGTGTATAGAATCTCTAAGAGGGTTTGAATCTGAATAAAGCTCCAGATTTTCACATGATAGGTGTGAGCATGCAGCTACACCCTATTATGCACAACGCAGTCATATGCCCAGATTTTCCATGAGAGAGATGGGAGAAGAAGGAATGACTAGGAGGGAAACTCTTAGTGATTTTCTGCAAGAGTATGAGTCTCAAACTCAGAATTTTATAGATCATGTCACTTTTCCACATTTTTTCAAGATCAAGGTGAAGATAAGAAAACAACATGATAGGGTAAGATTCATTCTATCTACTTTTTATGGTTCACCTACATGTTCAGATAGAGCTTGGGTGGAGGAGCTAGACACCTTTTTGCAGCAACACCAAATTTCTGAAGATGAAGCCATCAGAGTTGCAACACTACATCTTGGAGTTAAGGCCCATGCATGGTGGATATTTGAGTCCTTTTCTTTGAAAAATGCAAACACTTCTTCTTATGCAAGGTTTATTAAGACATTGGTGGAAAGGTTTGATGGAAAACTTTCTGCAACACATATGGTGAAGCTAAACAAATCTAAACAAACCAAACCCTTACATGTGATGGAGAAAACTATAAACTCAGATCGACTTTAGAAAACCATGAAGGAGGCTGAAATATTGCATCATACCTTGTTAGAGGCAAGGCCCCTATCTCATATTCCTGAACAAGAGAGCATGGAGATCCCTTTTTCAAAAGAGGATCCAATTCTTGGAGGGTTGTCCATACATATTGATGAGGATGAGGGCAACAGTGCTGTCATGTCTAGAGTATATCTAGCACCTCATGTAGAGGAAGAGGGATCTATTGCTCCAACTAGAGGGATTCTTGTATTATTTCAAGAAATTTGCCAGGACCTCATATGTGGAGATCAAGGCACAACTCATGATTCACATGTGCCATTGATGATAGGGTGTGAACCTATGGAGATACAAGGAGAAGATAGGGAGGATGACCAACATAATGTGATGAGGAGAACACACTCCTATCTATTTCAGGAGGTTGATGCACCTAAGAGGGAGACTAGACTGCGCAATGAGAGCAGGGACAAATTTTTCCATTCACATATGTAGTCTACTCTTGATCTTGATGCCTCATTGTATGGAGGCATTTCACTGAGGAGACCACCAAATCAGTAGAGGAGGATGGATGCTTCACATTTTGAGGCACCACTCAATGATTTTAGAGTATTGGAGAACTTGGGAGAACTTGGTACAGCGTTGGGAGTCTTGGGTAGACTCAAGGAGAGAGAGAGCATTCTCTCAACATCATCATTACCCCCCTCATTTTAGATTCTACATTGTGGCAAGAGTAGCAGGGGAAGGATAGCAGCCTTCCAACTTGCATCTTTGGCATGGGAGATATCAAAAAAGAGGAAAACCATATGATATTTGATCTTCATGAGAAATCATCAGCGTTGTCACTATGGAGGATAGATCCATATTGGAACTCCCAGCTGTTGGTGGAGTATTCCAAGGATATTTTCACTTGCATGATATTGGATGACCAGTTGCATGAGGAGGGATATTCAGTCAGAGATGGGGTCATCTATTATCATGGTAGGATCCTCTTATCTGGAGCTTCCAAGCTCAAGGAGAAGTTGCTACTAACATCTCATGAGGATTTTCTCTTCAACCACACTTATTCTATGAGAGCATACCACACCATCATGGAGGGGTATTTTTGGGAAGGCTTTGAGGAGGAAATATATCAACATTTGAGGAGATGCATGGATCATGTGGAGATGGAGGAGATACATAACTCTTTGGGATAGTTAGTACAACCACCTCTTTTCTCTTTGAGGAGGAGAGGAGACTCGTCTATGAGCCACTCCATTTGTATGAGCAAAGCATATGGTAAGGGTATTGTTTATTTGCATAATGATTTGTATAATGTATATATGCATCCCTTAACCATATATGTGCAAGATGTTACTCCAAGGAGGAGCATTCTTTCTTCTAGACTTCATGGTCTACTTGAGGCCATGAGCAGTATTGATGACCACTCCCTAGGAAGACTTGGGGATATGTATTATGGAGAACATGCTCACTTTGTACCATACATCATTCGCTTTCTCCAAACACATGAGGAGAGTGGGACAACAAGAAAATGGTTGAGAAACCACACTTTTTGTCACTCTCTATTGCAGTTAAGGGTCAAACTGCATTGGTTACATTTGAGGGACCATTTTCCTTCTCCCTTGCTACATATGGCATCAAGTATGGTTCTCATTATGGTTCCCTATGTTTATGTTGTTCTTATTTTTATTGGGAGCATGATTGGGGGATTGAGACATTGGTTGGATGTGTCCCTTGGGGGAGAGGTTTCCCACATTGTTTGAATTGCATGTACTAATGGGAGCATGAGAGGTGATATGGCCACCATAGAAAAACATTTGTTCTTTTATGAGGTTCGCCATGGGATTGATTGGATGCCATATGATGATGATTTCCAACTCATCATATATGGGATGATTTGGGCCAACATGTTTCATAACTTTGGAGAGGAGATCCTTGAATATATAGTCTTCATATTGCCTCTTAAGGGCAACATTATTGCAGCCTAGGATCAGAAAACACTCTACACTTATCATAAGTGGAGATTAGGGCAGTGTGGGGTAGGCTATTTTGTCTACCATGATCATATTTTCAGCCCACCTACATTACTGGAGTTCAAGGTGGAGGATAATTTGCAGGAGTTGCCATGTTGGGAGGTAACTCACCTTATATGGATGATTGATTGGGGATGGAGGATCCACATGGGAACGATGATTCCCAATAAATTTCAGATCCCATGCCTCAAGGGGACCTCTGGACAGCACCTTATTTCCTTCTTGAGTACTCTACTTGTTCATGATGATAGCTATTTAGCTAACTTGCATGCTTGGGAGGGGCAATATGGAGATTTATTGATGAGACAACATCTCTTTCTTTGGAGGATCATATCATATCTGGATGCTACAACAGGAGGAGGGGAAACTTCTTAGTTCTATCCTTGTATTTTCTTAAGGACAAGAAAAATTTGGGAGGGGAGGACCGTAATATTCCAAAATTAGCTTGTAGCTAATTGGAATATTGAATTTTTTTTTATCACCTAGGAGTTGGATAAATGGGTAAGGAGGCCCATGAATATTAAAAATATGAATAAAATCCCTCATAATGTGAAAATGGATAGTCATAAGAGTTGGATTTCACACCCTCATGTGGGAAAGATGACATTTGCATGAAGACAATGTCAAGTTTGACCAAGTAAACAACGTTGGGATAGATCACTTTGAGAGACAATGCAGTGTGAATGGGAAGAAGATTCCTTGGTGGAGGAAACCCTAATGAGTGGGACCCATGGTGAGAGGGCTTTCACTTGTTTAAAAGGAGGGCAAGGTAGCCATTGTTAGGCATGATGTGGATTATTGATTACATGGTCTGATTAGACTGTGCATTCTCTTGTTGTTTAGCAAAGTTGATGTGCTACTTAGCACAAGGCATTCTTGTTTAGGAATTCCTTCTCCTTTCAAGAGAGGCCTCTTGAGGGAGATTTTTCTTCATTTATCCACATTCAGGCTTGAGACCAAGCATCCTCCTTCAGCTACAGCACAGTTTTTGTTTAGAGCTGGGTTGTGTTGCAGGGTGTTGCAGTGGAGGTTACTCAACACCACTTCCGAAGCTTATTTTTCAGAGGAGGAAGCCTTATTTCCTTTGGAGGATCAGTGAGGAAGCATATGGGCTGATTTAACCATATTTTGCATCAGGACAACCATTTTCCATCATCTACAGCATAGTCCCTCTCCTAGACTGCGTTATTTTCAGTGAACATCTGTAGTGAGGGTTGCAATGTTTGTTTGGAGGGTGAGATCTTCAGTGTTAGGATCAGCCTTTCACTTGGAAGATCCATTGGAGGAGGTGTTTTCAGCTTGTACATTATCTACAACCATCTCCATCCAGTTCTTGAGTTGCAGCTGCTACATCAGTCTTGAGACTGCAACTCTAACATTTTTTCCATTTTGCATATTTCAGGAAATCCTTTCCGGATTGTCTTGAAATTTAGTTTGGGAGTCTAGATCTTCACTCCCAACATTTTTTGGGCCCTATATTTGTATATTTTTGTATTGAAACTTCCCAGCAGTAGTTCCTCTAATAAAACCGTGCTGTCATAGCCTTGGGCATTTTCTGTGTAGCAATGATCTTCATTTTTCCATGTACATGTTTCTTGAGGCTTGCATTGCCTAGCTTGAGTGATTGTTTCCTCAAGATATTGTATGCATTTGCTGCTATGATCTAATATGATGGCTATTTTTATCTTCTTACATCCTATGTGTTGATGTATCACTGTTATTTCATTATTATATTCATGTGATGTTGTAACTCTAATTTTGGAATATCTTAAGATATTCCCATTATTGTATATTTTCCCTATTTTAGGATATTACAGATAGGAATGCTTCCAAGTATATAAATCCTTTTTCTACATTCCTAAGCCATGTCAAATGCTAAAACTTTGGAAATTTTGGACACAAGGAAATGAGATGTAGATATGAGAAGTAAAATCATGCTTCTTATAATATGAATGCAAATGTATAATCTCAGATTTGAAGATAAAAAGAAAAAATAGAGCAGAGGAATACTATTTTGTCTTCAGTGATATGTGCCAAAGGATCAAGATGAAAATAGTATAAATAAATAAAAATTAAATCAAGAATAATGATCCTCTTACCATTGTAGCAAACCCCTCTATAAGAAAAAAGAAAGCAATAATACAGGGATAAATAAAAGAGAAAGTAAGGAGAAGTGTTCTATATCCATCTACAATCAATAAAAGGCTAAAACATGGGAAAAGGATAATTTTGAAAGAAATATTGATGTTAGGACTCTTGTAATGACAATGTGGAAGAAAAAGGAGGACATTATACTTAGGAACGTAGATCCTCTATTTATCTTATATGAAGGAATATAATGGCCTCAAGGGAGGCCAAATAAGTGAGATGAAAGCAACCAGATAAGAATAATTTAAAATTGCATGTAAATATTGATGGTATGATTGAGTCCCCATGTGAATTATAGTTATAAATCTATCGATTTTCAATGTATCAAAATTGTAAGAGAAAGGGGTGTGAAACTAGCATAGTTCCATGAAAGAACATGCAACAACATTATATGTTGTTCTTTAAGAAGACGTGAGCCTAAAATAGTAGAGCTGTGGAGTATGAAGATGCTCCAAGTTTAAATTAGGTCCAAAATATCAGTCCCCATGTGGAAGCAAGAAGGAAAATACAATGAGAACATGAAAGAGATAGATAATTGCCTCAGGAGAGATGCTTTACTAGCAATAGCAAGAAACTATTTTTAGACTTAGGAAGAAAGTTTATTCAAGGGATGAAAGGTTTGAATCTTGGGTGAAATACCCTTGTTTCATTTATGTTGTGAATTTGATTAAGTCTAGAAATCTTATGTTTATTAACACAATTTTTGCACGCTTTGAATGTCCCTTAGATTTCAATTGGTATCGCTATTGAAATTGGTGGTATTTAGTTCATATGGAGTAAAAATTTTATGCAAGTGGGAATTTCTTTTTGAGAAGGAGATATAAGAGTTTTCCTAGTCTTCTATCAAATTTGTATCAACGTTTTTGTATGTAATTGGTATTAGTTAAGAAAAAACCCCTATTTGTTGAAGTATGGACTCACAGGGAGAAGAGTTGGTTGATTAGGCTACTCATGAGGAGTGATTTGAGTCTCTAAAGAAGAAAAAAAAGTGAAGAGAAAGATCAAATGCATCACTAATGGATGGTATTTCCATGTAGTAGCAATACCATGATATTTTTTTTTTATATTAATTTCCTTTTAATCAATACAAAAGATGCTTTGGGGGATAAAGTATTCAGTCAACAACCTTAAGTCTATAGAGCATTAGTAACTATAGGTAGGTGTCCCTACCCATGAGGAGTGTAGCTAATTTTGGATTGCAAACTTCTATTTCTTGGTCAAGAAGATATAAACCCTTGAAGAAGAAGTTTGTAGAGAAGAATGCACATCTGCAATCAAAACCTCATTCAATTATTGAAAAGAAGATAAGGAGTAACTTTTAGTTCTTTTCCATTGATGTCAAAGGGGGAGAGTAAGATGTGATGGAACATGTAGAGGAGAGAAATCCATTGGTGGTCATGCTAGGAGAAGTGTGGAAGAAACATAAGGATTGACCATCATCGTGGAGGAGTGATGAGGTATTTCCATCAATGCAAAAGGGGGAGATTGTTGGATAATTGGATTTTTTTTAATGGCTAGTGGAATCAAGTGTGTTGGAATTGATTTCAAACATATCAGAATTGATGTTTTGGTAGAAAAATGTGTTTGAATTGATGTTAACCATGTTAGAATTTATTTTCACTTGGCTAGTTGTGATGGAAACATGGACTATGATTAATGTTCATGGTGTGTCAAGCTCAGAGGGAGTCTTAGAGTTGTTACAGTATTTAGTAGAGAACCATCATAGTAGAAGGATATGAAACAAAGATAATATAATATACCATGATGGTTAGGGGTTCCTAGGATTTGGAGGATATTTTTCCCTAGGAAACTAACTCATATGTCCTTGGAAATGGAATAGTTGGATTTTTCTCAGAAAGAGATTTCTAACTGTATGTTGAAGTTTGAAAATTTCCTCCTAGAGGAAGAGTTATTGCTAGTCAAATTTAGGACACCCAAATTCAAAGTTCTAGAGCCAAAAATGGTTGGAGTACTAGTTTGGAGTGAGCTAAGTGTGACAATGTGGCCAATAATGGTTTAGCGAATAGAAGAGGGGTTGATGGAGGTGACCATTTAAACAATGGGAAATTTCATGGTTGTATCTGCCACCATACAACCCCACCACTGTATTGGAGAGATTCCATGGGGTAAGCATTCCTTGGAATTAATGCACAAGGGGGTTTCAAAATGCACGGTTTGTCCATACCATCGATCATGTGATCAATGACAGAGGTTGATTTTGACCTCCCATCATCTATACCACAAACCATGTGTCAAGGTGATGGAATGGGTGGTTTTCTCTACACAAACCATGTGTCAAGGTGATGGAATGGGTGGTTTTCTCTACACAAACCATGGAGCATTTTTCTCTGAAAATTGGGCCAATGTGGAGCAAACTAAAATTTTGGGAAGCATTTCTATTAGCTGGTGATGGAGCCCATCACATAGCTCGGGCCCATGAGTGTACACTGCAAGCCTTTTAAGGATGCAAAGGTTAAAGACTAGGATGGAAGTATCGAGAAATGTGGAAGCAACATAGTAAGGGACATATGGCATAGTGTGATTGGCTCACGTTGATGTGTTGGTAGCAATGTGGTAGATGACGTGGTACAAAGGACATGTGGCATTTATACTTCAAATTTTTGGTTACCAAAGTGGGCCAAAAATGTGTGCCCCTTATACCAATCTTATGGCACCACATGGAGTTAGTGAGATAAGCATGAATTCATCCATTGGGCCTTACCTCAGAGGAAATAGATGGGTGCAGGTGTGAGAATAGCGAGATAAAAAAGCATTGAGACAAAATGTTAGAAAAATTACGAGCAAAAAAGTAATGAAAAATATTTGGGAAGACCCACGTAGGGCATGTCATCGTTGAGGCCCTCATACCAAACAATTGAAAAGGTACAAAGGTTTAAGATATAGGGCAACTAGGCATTGAGCCAGCGCATTAGAGCACATGGCAATGAGATATGACAAAGGGAGACCCCACTGGACATGTCATCCCTGAGGCTTGACCTTAAAGAAAACATAAGTGGGAAAGGGAGAAACCATCAAGACACAAGTTTTGGGACACGTCGTAAGATAGAGAGATGAAACAGGGTTAATGAAAAGGTAGAAAACAGACTCACCAGATCACTCACCCTACAAGGATTATGTGGGAGAAAAACAAAGGCATAAGGGAGAAACTATTGGGATACATGCACTAGGACATGGTGAAAGTTTAGTTGGAAGTATACAACTAATGGGAGAAGGTGTAGAGTGTCCCCACATGATACATCATCCTACAAGGCATATCCCAAAGGAATATAGAGGCCCATAAGTAATTGCACTAGGATGAAGGCTCTAAGGGCCAAGTTTAAGCGCCAAGGCATGGTTTTATGTTGTGAAAATACCAAGGGCTAGAAAAGTTAATAGTTAAGCACTCGTGTTGAAATAATGGGTAACAACGCTTGGTATTATGGGCCAAAGGGCCAAAGAACATATGTGCCAGGGGCTTAAGAAAAAAATTTTGGCATGGTGCATTTGGAAATTGAGTGGCCAGCTCTTTGAAAGATAGCTCCATATTTAGTAGTTATGCATAATTTTACCATGCAGGCATTGAATGGGTTAAAAAAGTTTGGAGGTTCCACCATTTCTAACAGTGCATCAAAGGCATTGCTAAAGTAAATACTAATTTTAGAGATAGTTTAGTCAAGGCAACAAGGACCTCGATTTTGTATAATAATTAATGGAGCATGACTTAAATGGAAACAAGCCACCTATTATGTTTCTTTCATGTTTTGAATTATTAATGGAAAATATGGCTAAGTGAAATAGATCTAATCATAGACTAGGAGAGTCATACCTGAAGTACAATTTAAGCTCTGTGGGAAATTAAGAAGGAATGGTGAGCCAGTTTATTTATGCAAACAAAATTCATGGGTGGTAGTCCTTGAGTTTGTAGGTAAGATTGAGATTTAATTCTCAGTATGAAAAAAGGCTCAATAGACCATTCCTTGTGATTAATGTTGTTTCAATAGCCAAGAAATTTTAAGTAACAATAGCATGGAAAAATATTCAATTTTATTACACTCTCTGGCAATATGATTAACTGTAGAGACAACATTGATCACTATGTTGTAGTGGAACAAAATCTTGGGTTGTTATTGTGAAATTGGGGGAATGTAGCAGAGTTTAGGTAACTCAGAGGAGAGTTCTATTGATATGGTGGGTTGTAGAGAGAGGCCAAGGATGTGTCTCTGCAGAAATGAAATCTAAGTGTTGAGATGATAATGTATGAGGGTTGAGAGATGAGTTAAGTATGAATTTTTGTGGAATGAGAAAAGTCAGGAGAGAATAAAAGTGCTATAAGTGATGAGTATTACGTATGTTGTTAACCAAGAGTGTAGTATGTTGATTGGATCAAAGGGCCAAAATCATAGGAGAAAAGAGAGTTGAAATCAAGCCAAGTGGGTGCCATAACAATGAGCATTATGTTCCTTAATGAATGTGGTTTTTAGCCTAAAAACTAGCAAGTTGGTGCTTCCATCTAGTTGGTATCTAAGGAAAAATTGGAGGTTGGTTCCTACTGCAAGTGGGTCCTTACATAAATTCATGAATTTGGTACTGCATGGTAAGTTGATTAGGCATTTTCAAAAGAAGGGAGTCGGTGATTCTTGCTAGTGTGTGCTAGAAAAAAATTAAAGGGAGTTAGTGCTTCCTTTGAGTGGTGGCTCATAAACAATTTGATGTAATAGAGTAGGAGCTTATTTTTACATCCAATAACAAACAATATTTTGTTGGGGTTCCTATGTTTTGGCAGATTTGGAAATACCAAAATATAAGACAACATCAAACCACTTTGGGGCCCTTGGATCTAGCCCTCCTGGACCCAGAGAGGGATCTCTCCAATAAAACAAAGAATGATATATCTTTGAAGCTCATAATGAGATATTAGGCTAGTTATGAAGCACGAGGGATTTTAGATGATTTGGTTGGTTGGTTGCTGGATTGTGTCATGAGATCATAGACTGACAAGTAATGGGAGGAAAGGAGCAAAGCAGCAGGATGTTTCAGCAAAGAGGATAGGTCAAAAATGTGCCATCCATTGGGCTATGGAGTCATGAAAGGATAATTACTTGCAACCACTAGCCAAGGCTTTCAAAGGGCAAGTCATCTATACTCACTACTACATTTGGCAGAAATTCCGACACCTGTTTCCGACGCTTTTGACCAAATGTCGGAAATTTTCCAAAAAAATTTCCATCCCACCCGAAACCGTCGCTATACCGACGTCTATAGAAAAGTGTCGCAATACCGACACTTAAAAACGTGTCGCAATTGCGACGTTTAAAGGAAGACGTCGCAATTGCGACACCAAGGCCCAAAGTGTCGCTATTGAGACGACTCTAAACGTCGCAACTGCGACACAATGTCTAGGTGTCGCCATTGCGATGTTTGGAGGCACCCGTCCTAATAGCGACGCCTTTTCCTCCGTCGGTATAGCGACAGTTATTTTCGTGCTACATAAAAATACCAAACTTATATGCGCGCTACATAAAAATTTGAAACTTATATGTGAGCTACATAAAAATGATTTTATTGTTTCGTATTTGTCGCAATAGCTACATTAACGTTTGATATCACGCGCGCATTCGCCCTCTGCTCTTGCAGAACAGCATTTGCCCTCAGCATTCGCCCTCAGCGTTCGCCCTCAGCTCTTGCAGAACAGCATTCGCCCTCAGCTCTTGCAAAATGGTAAGTTCTTACTGCAGGCTCTTCCTCCTATAGTAGGGTTGACTCTATTTGGGTTTTTTTGGTCAATTCTATTGGATTGTGTTAGGCTGTATGGTTCTCTCTAGATGTCAAGAATCAAGATTCAATACCCTATATTATCTTCATCACCCAATACAAGATTTAAATTTTTCCCAAAGAAACGCTTATTAATTTGGCAGCCATTATTTCTCCCTGCTTTAAAAACCCTACATTTAAATGAAAAAAAGCATTGCATTTCAACTACAAAAATCTATTAGTGTTCAAATGTACATGTGTGCTACATTAACGTCTGATATCACGCGCGCATTCGCCCTCCACTCTTGCATAACACCATTCGCCCTCAGCATTCGCCCTCAGCTCTTGCAGAACAGCATTCGCCTTCATCATTCGCCCTGAGCTCTTGCAGAACAGCATTCGCCCTCAGCATTCGCCCTGAGCTCTTGCAGAACAGCATTCACCCTGGATTCGCCCTCAGCTCTTTCAGAACAGCATTCGCCCTACATTCGCCCTCAGCTCTTGCAGAACAGCATTTGCCCTCAGCATTCGCCCT